>JAXGGA010009253.1:0-52359 GCA_038373865.1 Uloborus plumipes | reverse complement strand
CTTTGCAGATCCATTCCGATCAGGGAAGAAACTTCATCTCTGCTGTGTTTAAGGGCCTATGTGAAATCCTCAAAATTGAGAAAACTCGAACGACACCACTACACCCACAATCGGACGGCATGGTGGAGAGATTCAACAGGACAATCCTTAATAATCTCTCGCTTATGGTCTCCAAAAATCAACAGGATTGGGACAAGAAACTTCCTCTGTTCCTGCTGGCCTACCGCAGTGCTGTCCACGAGACCACCGGATATTCCCCATCACAGATGCTCTTCGGCCGAGAGCTTCGGCTACCTTGTGATCTCGTCTTCGGTCTCCCTCCAGATGCGCCTTCATCGCCTGAGGAATACGTCCAGGATCTCCAGGCCCGTTTGGAAGACGTTCATCACTTCGCACGGGAGCGAATCAACATCGCGACGGAGAAAATGAAGACCCGATACGACACAAGGTCCACTGGCCATGACTTTCAAGAAGGTGACAAGGTGTGGCTATGGAATCCCATCCGACGTAAAGGTCTGTCACCCAAATTGCAGTCGCATTGGGATGGACCCTACACAGTCCTCCACCGGCTGAACGACGTCGTAGTGAGGATCCAGAAGTCATCACATTCCAAACCTAGGGTTGTCCATTATGATCGGCTAGCCCCATACTATGGCCATAGTTCGTAAATTAAATGTAGAGCTACCATGGTAATTTGTTTGTAAATTTTGTAAATAACTTTTGCCTTTAATTGTTTGTAATATTTCTCTATCAATGTTATTATTTCTTTCATGTTCTCATTGTTATTGTTTATCCTGTTTACGATTGGTTATCATGTAATGTGTGCATCTGTAAATTTTCCCTTGCTTCCTTTCTGGGGATTGTACTGCCCGGGACGTGCAGTCCTTGGGAAGGGGGCAATGTTACAAATCTTGTAAATAGTTGTGGTTTTTCCTGCCTTGCTTTATTTTCATTAGTTTTGGTTTTATCTGACGTCATGTTGCGAAAGTATCTGAAGATATCACTTTTATCACTTGTATACCGGCCCTGTAACACTTTGCAGTTTTTACACTTGCCCTAACTTTAATAAGCGTGAAGACATTTTCGCGCTGAGTGTGTTTTTGTTTTCTTTTTACTAGAAGTTTCGTGAATGGATTGTTCGAATTTATCAATGAAACAGAATACTCCAGATATTTCTAGAACGTAGTAGAAATGTCCTTCAGAGTATAAAAAGCTGGCCTTGAACACAAGTCAGTCAGTTTTTCTCAGATGGGATTCTGAGAAGCTCGCTCGTTATATTCGCTTGGGCGGATGTTTGTTTTGCTTTTGTAATTGCTTAATTACTGTTCACGTTAGATACGTGGTGCTAAGTTACTGTTGAGAGTACAGTGTACTGTTTTGCTACCTAATTGCTGGATGTTTAGCAATTGATTCCCGCTTTATTGTAAATAGTGTATATACTTGTAAATAAATTTATAGTTACTTCCTCAAGATTGGACTGCTCATTTGAAGAAAGTTGAAGGTGCTACGGACTCGTTACAATATTTTATACTTTTTTCTGCAAAATGCAGTCACAAAGATTCTATTGTATCTTGCACTCAAAGCTAGTACTTTCATGTCCAGTGTTTGATGTAAAATTTCCGCTAGGCTTGGAGTTGTCATGAAGAAAAAAGTTCAGATCACAATTGTTTTATTATTTTGAAAAATTTTCTTAGTCTAGGATTTGAAATGTAATGATAAATGCTTCAAAAATATTTTTAGGGAAAAAAATGCTTGAAAATAAAGGTGTGTTTGTGTAACCCATAAAATTCATGCATATTTGATGACTAATAAATACTTTCGAGGTCCTTAATTTTTTTGAAATGGTCTTTAGAAAGTCCTTATTTTTTGTTTTGAAAAAGAAGTGGGAACCCTGAAAAATCGCGATCGCAAAAATGAACTCTTTTTGTAAAAAAGAATAATAATCGGGTTATTTTCAACACAAGAAAGCTCACTGCATTCCATTTTCCTTCTTTTTAAAACGCTTATATATTTAAAAATCGCGGTAAAACGTTCCCGGATCGGTCCCGTTTTACAAATATCGAGATCGCAAAAATGAACCCTTTTAGTGAAAAGGAATGACAATCGGGCTGTTTTTAACACAAGAAAGAATGTTCCAGTGCATTTCAATTTCCTTCTTTTCAAAACATTTATATTTAAAAATTGCGGCAAAAGGTTCCCGATCATTTCAGAAAGTGCGGTCTTGACTTATACGTGGGTTTTCGATTTTTTCCCGACTTTCCTTAAAAAAGTAGGGGGGTCGACTTATACGCGAGATCGACCTATACGCGAGTATATAGGGTAGTTTTACGTATCTTCTCTATATATATTTGTTGATTTTCTGACTAAAAGAATGTAGTATTTTGTAATGATGAGTTTTAGTTAACAACTGGAAACATTTAAAAATAGTGCTAAATAAATAATGCTAAAAACAAGAAACCAGAGTTAAATTGTTTATTTAAAAACATCATGTACTTGATTAAAATAGTATGATAAGTTTCAATTATTTATATATGCTCTGAAAAAGAAAAAGGTTTTTAAATTTGTATTGAGATTTAATTGATCTTATTAAAACTATTTAAAAATATATAACATTTTAACGAAAAACGATGTTATTCTAAGTGACTCCTCTTCTTCAATTTTGCGCTTTCCCCCACGTGATCGCTAAGCAGCCATTCCAAAGCAGGTGGCACGTGCAGGGTTCAAAGTTCAAAGTGCAAATGACGAATGGCGGTTCCTTGTGGCTCAATTTCTCCCTCTAGCGATGAGGAGAAGAGGTGGGGAAAGAAATACATGGAAGTAGCGCGGAACAGGAGGGGGGAAATATGGTTCGATTGGGAATGTTTAGAGTGACTGAGCAAGAGTGGCGACCAAGGTTGGCGATCGATGCCACATTTTTTAATCGCCACTTTTGCAACTTTAATCGCCACGTAGCGAGTGGCGACCGCTAATTTTCAGCTATATGACAGGAGCTTTCTTTGTGAGAGAGAATCTTATCTAGACCAGAATCTAGTTTCCTCTACATTTGGTCTCTTTTTTTTCTTCATATCTTTAAGGAAAAATCTTTTTTATAACCCGGGATGTGTCACAAGCTTGCTTTAAATTCAATAATTTATTTTCTAAAAAGATCCTAATTCTTTCCATTTTTTTGCAGCAATCGTGCAGTCTATGAAATAAGATTTTATCATACATGATGTCAGCAATCTAATTCATCTTTAAACCCCCTGGAACACAGACTTTCATCCATGAAATTCTAAAATAGTTTTTGAATGAATTCAACCAAAGCGATTTTCTTCTCTTCTACATTGAAAAATAAAATGAACATCCATATGTGTGTCGTTAAAGACAGTCAAACTTGGCAATCAACTGGCAGAAGGCAAGACAAGACTCAAACGAGCACTCTGCGGGAAAATTTCTTCTTGAATTGTTTGATCTGAAAGCTAGTCTTTTAAAATGAAATTCTTTCTCCATCGTTTGTGCAGCAGTAATTACAAGTGTCAAATCTTTGTCATCTATTAACTTTTAAATTAAAGAGATTGCTGCTTAAAGAGAGCCTTTATTTATGCCGTTACTCTTTTAACTGGTTCAGGATGCTCCTTTGGTAAATTATTCGGGAAAGTGATTGTAGGAATAATGTATTTATTAAAGACATTTCTTTACCACATGTAAGACATCCAAGAATATGTTGAGAGGATATCTATTTTTTTGTGATGTTTATTGAAAGACTTTAACCTTAGTCTAGATTCCAACATAGCATAAAACTGCTGCTGAAATATTTATTGTAAAACATTTTTACCATAGAGACAAGTTTAGAGGAGTTGGACGAAGCTACCATAATCCTAATTGTAGAAAAACCGTGTCCTTAACCTTAGTCCAGAATCCAACGTAGCATAAAACTGTTACTCAAATATTTATTGTAAAACATTTTGAACATGGAGACAAGTTTAGAGGACATGGACGAAGCTACCAGAATCCTAATTGGAGAAAAGCCACATGTTTGTGAAGTTTGCTCAATGGCCTTTTCTCAAGCTGGAAAACTTGCAAAACATGCAAGAAAACATTCTACCGAAAAGCCTTTTTCTTGTGAGCTCTGTCCAAAGAGGTTTGCTGTAGTCGACTATTTAAACAGACATAAGAAAATCCATACGGAGGAAAGAACCCTTTCTTGCAAACATTGCCCAAAGATGTTCGTTGATATGAGAAGCCTGACATCTCATATGAGAACTCATGAGAAAAAACAACACGTCAACACGGATGAGACTACCGTAGTCTTAATTAGAGAAAAACCAGCGAGTGAAATTGACGAAGCTACCAGAATCCTCATTGGAGAGAAACCACATGTCTGTGGCGTTTGCTCTCTGGCATTTTCTCGAGCCGGAAAACTCGCGAAGCATGCAAGATCACATTCTGGAGAAAAACCTTTTTCTTGTGAGCTCTGCCCAAAGAGGTTTTCTGCACTCGGAAACTTAAAGAGACATAAGAGAACCCATACGGGCGAACGGCCATTTGCTTGCAAACGTTGCGCGAAGACATTCATTGATAAGGGAAGCCTGAAATCGCACGAGAGGACCCATACTGGAGAAAAACCTTATTCTTGTGAACAATGTTCAAGGACATTTTCTGAACGTGCGAATATGAAAAAACACTTGCGGGTTCATACGGGGGAAAGACCATTTGTCTGCGACTATTGCTCAAAGTCTTTTTCCGATGCTACACACTTCAAACTACATACCAGGACCCATACTGGCGAAAAGCCATATTGTTGTGAGTTGTGTCCCAGCAAGTTTACTGCACTTAAGTACCTGAAAAAGCACAGGAAAACTCACAGAGAGGCGACGCTGTGAACTTGTCATGCTCATTTAAAGGCATTTTTTGATGGTGCAGCTGTGAAAAGATACACTGTAAATAAGATTTACAGTGATTTTTCAGTATTTTTACTGAATTCAGATAACATGTGATTTTTAAGTATTTTTACTCAATTCAGTATTTTTTGAGAGAGCTAAGTACTTTATGCAGAAAAAATGTGTGTGTGTGTGTGAAGGAGCATTGCAGTCCAAATTTAACATTTACCAAATTAATTCCATGCATCCAATTGAAGTGGTTGGCTATTTAGAGACAATAACCCATAAGTAGCTTCCAGATGTAGTGCAATGTACTAACAACAGGCGAATAGAGAAATTTCTGTAAGGGGGTCAAATTTTAGTGCGCTAGTTTTGCCTTATCGGTTAAGTGGAAGGAAAACAAAGCATGTAACAGTTGAACCTTCTTTAAAATATCATACAATATTGCACAGTAAGTAATATTTGTGTAATATTCTGTGATATTAACCATTTATTTATTTTGGCAAAAATATATTATCATCAGGAATATAAATTTGCAATACATAAATTGTCTACATGTAATCAATGTTGGAATTATAAAATTCTTAAATAAAATTAAAATTTTTTATACATAATGCATGAATAAAATTTTTGTTTCAATAAGAGGAAGATTAATAATAGTTGTGCAACTGATAAAAGTTGTTTCTCATCACTGGGGGGTCAGCTGACCCTTTGGCCACCCCCTAAATCCGCCATTGACTAACAATGCAGATTTGTTCATACAGCCATGCAATTTCAGTATTTTTCACCGTATTGGAGTCACATGCCTGAAATCATAAATCGTTGTTTTTACAGTGTATAATACTGTAAGAACAGAGGTTTCAGTTTAAAGCTGTAAAAGCACTACTGTAAAACTAGCTATTTTAGTTTATTATTGTAAAATCGGCAATTTTACAGTTTATTACTGTAAAATTAGCAATTTTACAGTAATAAATTGTAAAAACAATAGTGTGATACTGGCAGCAAAGGTTCCAGTTTAAAACTAAAATGCACAGAAATGAACTGTAAAACTAACAAATTTAGTTTTTTCCCCCATAAACTAGCAATTGTAGTTTACTGCTGTACAATTAGCAATTTTACAGTTAATTACTGTAAAATTACAATAAAATTAGCTGCATTATACTGTAAAAAGAATTTTTATTTTTTCTAATGTACAGAGTGGTTCAATTCATGTGGTATCTCAAATATGAACCAATTTCCATTTTATACTCGTAAAAAAAAGATCATGATTTTTGTGGTCGTTATTCCTGGCTATTTTGGAGCAGCTTAGAATCCAACTGTAAAATTAAAGAAACCTCGGAGTGAAAAATATGATACTGTAAGACTAAATTATTTGGATTTGTTATCAGGGACTGATTTACGGCAGGGCATTCTCGGGCCCAAGCCTTCTCCAACGACAAAAAAACGATGTAAAAAGATGTTATGAAGATCTATACTCGTAAAAAAAAAAAATCATGATTTGTGTGCTCCCCTCATTATTTCTGGATTTTGAAGAGCAGCTTTGAATTCAACTGTGTATAAAATTATAGAAACGACGGAGGGGAAGAATATGTACTGTGAACTGTAAGACTTAATTATAAGGACTTTAAATCGGGACTGATTTACGGCAGGGCATTCCGGGCTCAAGCCTAGGGCTCCCCAACAACAGGGGGCACCAAATTTCGGCCATTTGAATTTTTTTTTTAAAGAACCTGTTTTTGGGGCTTCCAACTAAGGGGTTTTAAAGGGGTTTTGATCTTATTTCATGAAAATAAACTCTCAATTTAGGCTTTATATAAATACAATGAGTATTTAAATAAGAAAAGAGGAATATATTAATTTTTTATCGGAGGCACGAGTAAAGAGATTGTGTTTGAAAATTAAGTAATCTTTTCTCTACAACTTCTCCTTCGTTAAGGAAAGTGATAAGGTACACACACACACACAAACTTTGGATTTTCTAATACTGTATTCAATCGATCCCTTATATTTAATTTATTAGGAAACGATTCTCATTTGTAAAAGTACTGAGATCTAAAAAAGTTTCATCTCTTGCCTTGGTTTTAGCTTCTGGCTAGATTTTCCTACTTAGCCGCACTGCTCTTGCATGGTTTATTGCTAATGAATGTTCTTTTTTACCTTCAAAATAATGTTTTATGTTAACCATTCACTATTCTATAATCTGTCCTAAAAGACTTTACCGGATGACAGTTTTACATTTAATAACAAATGTTACTCAACAATCAGCATTTCTTTATTCATTGATATGCAATTTGCATACTGGAATCTTTATGCATGTGATTTCATGAGACATCTTGGTGTTTTATACAATTATGAGTGCTCCTCAGAAGTGTTGAAATGTCATGTTTTTAAATATTTGCATTCGTATATATTGTTACACCTATTTTGCAAAACTGCGATTGTAGTGGAAACCTTGGATGTTACTTAAAAGCATTTTGTTAGGCTGTTAATAGTTTCTATCTTCCCCGCTGTCTTTGTGATGTTCAAGTTTGGTGCTTTTATTTACTCAATTACAGGACACTTCCATAACTCTTGTGCCTGAAGTTTTTATCTTCGAACATACACTAATTATTTTCATTCTTTGCAGCAAGAATCTGGACTGCATAACTTCGGGTGGACCAAAATATTGTCAGACTTTTATTCTTCGTGAACGAGAGATATGTACATTTTCTGAGCAAATAATTCTAGTGGATATACAAAGCAATAGGATGCAAGAAGACGAGAGTATCCTTCTGTAATGTCGCCAAGCATAATACATGTCAAAATATTTTCTACTTTTTCAATTTTAAAAAGACTCTTAAGAAACTCATAAGATAAAAAACCATTCAAGTTAAAAGATGCATTCATGTGAATATTGTGAAAAAGAATTTTCTACTTTTCAAGGTTTGAAAAGACACTTGAGGATACATACCGGAGAAAAGCCTTATTCATGCAAACATTGTTCAAGCACCTTTTCTGATGCTTCTAACTTAAGCTCACATTTGCGACGCCATACTGGCGAAAAGCAATTTTCCTGCGAACATTGCTCAAAGAGCTTTTTTCTCCTTTCAGGGTTAAAAAGACATATGATGATACATACTGATGTAAAATTACATTCGTGTGAATTTTGCTCAAAAGCATTTTCTCTCCTTTCAAGTTTAAGAAGACACTTAAGAATACATACTGGAGAAAAGCCTTATTCGTGCGAACATTGCTCACGCACCTTTTCTGATCCGTCTAACTTGCAGTCACATTTGCGGGTTCATGCTGGAGAAAAGCAATATTCGTGCGAGCATTGCTCAAAGGAATTTTTCCTTCTTTCAGGATATAAAAGACATATTTTAACCCATTCTGGCGAAAAACAGCATCCGTGTGAGTACTGCTCAAAGGCGTTTTCTGATTCTGCAAATTTAAAAAGACACCTGAGAACTCATACCGAAGAAAGGCCCTATTCGTGCGAATATTGCTCAAACACCTTTACTGATGCTGCTTACTTAAGGTCACATATGAGAACTCATGCTGGCCAGAAGCCATATGTATGCGAATATTGTTCCAAGGGATTTGTTCGCCTTACAGAATTGAAGAGACATGCTTTGGTCCATTCTGACATGAATCCGCTTGTGTGTAAACAATGCTCAAAAACATTTACCATTTCGTCAAGTTTGAAAAGACATCTGAAAACGCATACTGGCGAGAAGCCGTACTCCTGTGAATATTGTTCAAAAGGATTTGTGCGCTTTACAGACTTGAAGAGGCATACTTTAATAATCCATTCTGACGAAAAACCGCATGTTTGTGAATATTGCTCGAAAGCATTTTCTGTGTTATCAATTTTGAAAAGGCACTTGAGGATACATACTGGAGAAAAGCCCTATTCGTGCGACTATTGTTCAAGCGCCTTTACTCATGCGTCTACCTTAAAGTCACATTTGAGGGTTCATGCAAACAAAGAGTAATAGTTGTGTGACTTTTGCTCGTGTGAAAACATGAATTTTTTGTGTTTGTTGATACAGAAATAAATGTTAATATGTTTTGAATAAGTTATCAAAATTAGTTTAAAAAATGAGTATTGTTGCTGCTTATCACGTATGTACAAAAAGTGAGAAAAAGTACTATCGATACTCTCAGTTTGAAATTGTTTGTCATGTGTAACGAACGTGTGTCTAATATCTTATGTTGATTTAAATAAACTATTATAACTTCGTAAACTATTGTTTAAAAGTTCTTTCACATTTACACGCTTTTGATGTGAAATACATAAAACAGGGTTTGTACCTCCTTGCAAACTCTTGCTTTTTAAAAGGAGAAAATAAGGGCCCTTAAAACTCCTGAATTTTGCTATTATCTCCTTACAAACTCCTTATTTTTTTTCTGTTAATACATGCTCTGAAATATTTTCTTTTACCATTAACCCCAGGAGTGATTGTGTTCCGGTATTTTACTGGAATTTCGGGCTTTTTTTCGAGTGTTAATACCAGAAAATCAGTATTTTTCGCCGTGTTTACATCTTCCCACATCCAATTTTTTAACGATTATGTCCTGGATGATTTTATCAATAGTATTCATCATGTAGACCAGCTAAAATAACTTTCGAAATTTTTTTTTGTTAATACATTCTTTTATTTGCCGCTTTATATTTTTGATGTCTTCATCTTGAATGATACAATCTCTTTGCATCCGGTTCGAGAATCGTATTTTTCTGACTTTTGATGCGTACTTTGCTTTCTTAAGGGGCAAATAAGTGAAATACTTTTTTATTTCTATTAAAATCGTAAATTAAAAATTTTCAAACTAAATTCTGTGTTCTCTATGAGAAAGTTAAAAAATGAAAACTTAAATCAATTATTTAATTTCAATTTTGCTTCAATTATGTTGATTGCTATTACTGATATGTTTTGTAGCGCTTTAAAATGTAAGTTTAAAAATTTCTATTTATAAATCCTTTTATATGCCGTTTCCCCCCCCCCCCCCCACTAACGCTTTCAATATAAAAATCGCGATCTCTTTTCATCCACCGTGGAAATACGTCTTTTTACATTTGTGATTTTTACTATAGTCAAGAGACAAACAAAAGTTTTCAACGAAATTCTGTGCTTTTTTTTTTTTTTTAAATTTCCAATGGCAGGCTACAAAAGGAGGAACACAAAATAGAAACACAAACACATAGCAAAATGAAAAAACAGAGAAAGACACAAGTGCTTGTCTTTAGCCCATCAGGGCCCTGGTCTCCCAGTATCATCCGTGGAGGGTTGTGGAGTTGAGTGCAGGGCAGTCAAGAAAATGAGCAGAGTCCATTCCCCTCTCCGTACGGACAGAGCATGCAAGTTGAACCGTCACGAAAGTTCTTTTAAGAGTGTCAATCGTCAAAAAGTTTAACTAAGTTGGAAGTTGGTTTTTCCCCTTCAATTAGTCTAAATAGATGCAAATTACAATATTGTAATTTGCATTTTTTAAAATTGTTATTTTTTTACGCCGATTCCAGGTACCAAATTATTGATAAGTATCTTGTTATTGGAAAATAATTTTTAATTTAAAAAAAAATTCATTTAAAAAGAATTCAATGGTTACCCCCCCCCCCCGTCCCTCCTGTATTTGAATTTCATTTTGAGTCTACTAATATTCGAGAAGCAGTCAGTGTATATTTAACTTTCAATTTAGTATATTATTCAATATATTGTGTGATGACAAAAATAAATACACAAGAGTTTTTTAATTTTTTTTTAAATGTGTTGCTCAAAATATGTCTTTCTACTGGAAAACAGTACTTAAAAATGGAAATGAACTCCTGCAAAACTCCTTACTTTTAATATTAAAATTTGAGTGTGAACTCTGCTTGTTAGCCACGAATCAATGCAAAAAAAAAAAATGTTTTACAAAGATTCATCTTTAAATTTTGGCAGTTGTAACGTAATTCAGTGTGTGCACATACATACATACAAACAACACGAAAAAACTCATCGGGAATGGTCAAAATTAATGCTTCGGTTGTTCATATGCTGGAAGGTACTTATTTATGCACGTGTAAACAGGCCAAAACACTGCTCAACATTCGTTCGGAGGAGAGTAAAATGGAATTGTAAGCCAGAATTTGAGGCAAAAATTTTTCATGATTGCAATACTTTCACTATGTATAAGGAAGTAAAAAGAAAGAAAGACCTTAACCGAATTGTAGTGACTTTATATTTTCTTCTCCAACATCTCTAAAATAAGAGATTTCAGCTGTTTCTATTTCTTATTGGGATTGTGTTAAAAAACATTTCGTTATGGTTTGCACCTTCCTTCTGTCTTTGATATGCATGTGGTGGTTCCATTTATCCTAATATATTACAATGTTTTATACTCCTTGTTCTGAATATTTTTATCACCTGACAGGCACTAATTATTTTCATTTTTATAGCAACATTCTGAGCTGCATTGCTCTGGAGGATACAACAATTTTGATGACAGATTTTCACTCTCTATGAATAAAGCGACTGCACATTCATCTGAGAAATTTTATCGAAGTAAATCCATGAAGAAAATGCAACACAAATGAAATATTTCTGCACTTTTAAGTTTAAGGCTTTAAATGAAGATATGCATGATCCTTAGCTAAGCAAATCAAAAGCAACACATCATTCTAGAAGATATGTGAATAATTCGATGCCCAGTCTCTCTCTTTTTGTAATCTCGCCAAAAATTATGTGAAACAATGCATACACCTGAATTTGACGTAGTGCTTATCCTGCTTAGAGACAGTTATTAATTATAGTACTATTAAAAGAAGCCAATTCCGCAAACTGATTTGTGAAATTTATTTCTCAAGGTTCTACTGAGTCAGAGAATTTAGCGCTAGCAAATCATCTTTTCAAAAACATTAGATTCCTTGAAAGTCCATGTATTGCGGTTGGTTTCCAGTCATTGGGTGATTGGAAACATAAGTAATTACTCTCAAGCTGTCACGGTACTTTTAGTGAAGACCTCTGCAACAAGTATATGAAAATCGGCCAACAATATGCATTTCATGGTGTGAAACTGCTACTAAAAGGAGGCGAATTTTCTGCCTGGCATGAAAAATCTCGTTCGATCTCAGAAAAACATTTAACCAATTTGTACAACTAATGCTTTTATTAAAAATGTGTTTTCGTTATCGACAGTAGTGTGACATCTTAAATTCACATAAAAGTAGCTGATTTATTTCCGTGAATTAACTAATATCCTCTTCGCTTAACTGAATCCGTCTTTCGGCAGCGTATGACTGCCTTTCGCTTTTTTAGCTGACAAGAAAACCTTTGAAAAAACAGAAAAGATGTGGACATCTTTGCATGTACTACATTTTCTTGAGAATAGATGATATTCTTATACTTATGACATCCTTGGCGAAAGTAAAGGTTTCCTGTCATTTGTGTCACAAGATCTTGGTTCATGGTGGCAAGCACGCAGACGAAATGACAACAGTGAGCATTCCTCAGACTCATACTTAAATGACCGTTTTGAATCTTAGTGTCTGCTGAAGAACTTAAGAACAAACATTAGTGTTGGGAGTTTTTATAATTTCATTTTAACAGAGAAGACCTTATGTCTCGTTTCTTAAGCTGGAATCTAAAGCTTTGCCAGCCCTATGTTAGTTGACTTTCTGAAATTGTGAAATTACCTTTTTTCGTGACAAAAGGAATGATAATTCATTCGTTAAAAAATTCTTTTTTTTCTGATTGAAGGTAATTTCAGTCTTTTTGCGACTGCGAGCATTTTATGACTTTTTTTAAAAAAAATCCGTACATTGAAGATTGTTTACAATGGCGGTTTCAGACTCTTCCACAATGGAGTATCAATCTGAGGTTAGTGATAGACAGACAAGATTCTCGTGTGAACAATGCTCATCAACATTTGCTTCATTTTCACATCTAAAAAGACATTTAATATCCCATAGTGGCGAAAAGCCCTATCTGTGCGAAATCTGTACAAAGGCCTTTTCTGATCCTTCTCACCTAAAGAGGCATTTGAAACTCCACAGCGGCGAGAAGCCGCATTTGTGTGTGTGTTGCCCAAAATCATTTGCTCAAGCGTCACAGTTGAAGAGACACTTGAGGGTTCATAGTGGTGACAAGCCTTATTCTTGCGAATTTTGCCAGAAAGGATTTTCCGAATCTTCAAGTCTGAAAAGACATTTGAAAGTTCATAGTACTGGCAAAAAGACATATTCATGTGAACACTGCAAAAAGGAATTTCCTCATCTTTCTCGGTTGAGGAGACATTGTATAATCCACTTCGGCTTGAAGCAGCATACGTGCGAACATTGCTCAAAATCATTTTCTGATCCTTCCCACCTGACGAGACACTTGAGGCTGCATACTGGTGAAAAGCCTTACAAGTGCGAACGTTGCTCAAAGGCCTTTTCCGATCCTTCTCACTTAAAGAGACACATGAATATTCACACAGGTGAAAAATTGTATTCGTGTGAGCTTTGCTCCAGAGCATTTTCTCAACATGCAGGTTTGAAAAGACACTTGAGGGCTCATACCGGAGAGAGGCCGTTTTCGTGTACGCTTTGCCCCAAATCGTTTTCCACGTCTAAATGTCTGAAAAGACACTTAAGGGTTCACACCGGAGAAAAGCCGTATTCGTGTGACGTTTGTTCGAAAGCATATTCTGATCCTTCAGCGTTAAAGGAACATGTTAAAATTCATTCTACAGAAAAGTCATTTTCATGTGAGCAATGTTCAAAAACTTTTGTCAAATATTCATACTTACGAAGACATTTGAGACTGCACAATGGTGAGAAAACACATTCGTGTGACTATTGCTCAGAAGCGTTTTCTGAAGCTTTGAGCTTGAAAAAGCATTTGTTGGTGCATACCGGCCAAAAATCATTTCCGTGCGAATTTTGTGCGAAGGAGTTTCCTAACCTCTCGCGCTTGAAGAGACACATTGCAATCCATTCTGACGTAAAACTGCATTCGTGCGAATATTGCTCAACTGCATTTTCTGATCCTTCACACTTGAAGAGACATTTGAGCATGCATACTGGAGAGAGGCCGTACACTTGCGAAATTTGTTCAAAGACCTTTGCCAGGGCTGCCCACTTGAGGAGACACGAGAGAGTTCATAGCGGTGAAAAGCCGTATCCGTGTGAGCATTGCTCGAAGTCGTTTTCTCAAGCTGAAACTTTGAAGAAGCATTTGCAACTCCATGCTGGTGAAACTATTGAAGTATCAGCTTCGAACATCTCTTCTGATGCATCAAACTAAGACTCAAATTTTATAGTTAATACTTGCGAAAACCCACACTTTTGTCGCTTTTGTTGGGCCATTCCACTTGACGGAACAGGACATTTGGAGCACTTTTATTTATTTATTTACAACACATGTTTCGAGCTTGTGTACTTGGTCACACAGGATCCGTTTATGAACTTACGTCCAGTATGACAGATAGTACAAGACAGGAGCATAGTACAGGACAGAGTTTACGCTCACGGAGAAAGAAGTTAAAACCAGAGCGAGGGCGGGAATCGAACCCGCCGCCCTGGGCTTGCTAAAGTGACGCGCAGACATACAGCGCCGCCAGGACCCCGGAGCAGTTTTGTTAGTAGATTTTGTTCCATAAGCACCAATAAAACTAGCTAGGATTTTTTTGTTGGTGGTGGCAACAGCAAGATGGAACAAAACCTACCGACAAAACTGCTCCAAATGTCCCATTCCGTCACGTGGAATGGCCCTGTTCAAAAGCATTTTCTAATCCTTCAGTATTGAGGAAAAAGAGTTCATTAAAGAAAAACGTCATTTTCGTCTGAATATTCTTCAAGAATATTTTCTCATACTTTCAAGGATTTGTAAGAGTGGCCATCCTGACAAAACCGTTTTTTTTGTGAGTTAAGCTTTAAGTCATTTTGTCAATTAAAAAAAAATGTCGATTAATCAGAATTAAAAGCAAACATGATTGAAATACATTCGTATTCATTGTAAAGGCATATCATTTTTGTGTGAATATTGTTGGAAAACGTTTTCTCGTTGTTCATGTTGAAGGATTTATATGAGCTCTGTTACTGAAGAAAAACGATATTCCCGTGAGTTATGTTCAAAATCATTTTTCGAAAATTATATTCATGTTAATATTTTAAGACTACTTTTAAAGAAACAAATGAAAATCCATACTGATGAATAGCCACACTCATGTGAATATTATTCAAAGGAATTTTCTCGTATTTTAAATGTTAAGATTCATATGATCATCTAACGTGATAAAAACTGTTTTCGGGTGAATACATTTTACAAAATGTATTTTTTCATTCTTCAAATTTAAGAAAACCATTTCCTTGGTTTTAACACTTTGCCTTATAAACAGCACGAAAGAAGTGATGGTTCCATTCCCGAGCCCAAGCACAGGATTGAGTCCAGGTTGTCTTCGCGAAAGACAAGGCCCTTAACCACTAGGCCACATAGGACTCTTATAGTAAAAAAAAAGTAAGCGAAACTTTCAAATTTCGTGCTTTAGTGCAGAATGAAATGGCGGTAAATGCGTTTAACAACTAGAATAATTTTAATAATTTGAAAGCCTTAAACAAGTTTAACAAATTCGGTTATTTATTTTAACTCTTACTATTATTCACTGTTAATCACGTAGTAAACAAAAATTGTTAAACTTTTTGATTTTGAGACTCTTAGGGCCCTGCTTTACATTGACGTAAAGCAGAAAAATAAAGCAGAAACGTAAAATGGGCTACATAGTGTTCCTGTGGAAAGTACCCGGATTTTCGGTTTCTGCCTTCGGTTTCGGTCGCGTTTTACGCTGATGTGGAGCAGGGCCCTTAGTGTTATATTACCTCTAATTTTATGGAACATTTAACAAGTTTTCAATGCTTTGTATTGGTTGGAATAAACTAGTTTATAGCTTCGTAAAATCTGGTGCAAAACTTCTTTCACATCTACATTTCTTTTGACATGAAACACATAAAAACAAGTTGGATGTTGTAATTATTTAAAAAAAAAGGGAAGGGGTCAATCTACCCAGATTTGTGTGGAGAGTGTAAGTGTAATATTCCTACTCTTTATAGCCACATATGAAGGATGCTCAAAATGACTTTATTTTTTATCTCTTTGATTTTACAGAGGTGTGTTATAAGACTTGTGAATTTTGGCTCGAATTTATTTCAATTTCATTTCTTGCAGCTACATTTATGTTTTAGTATTAACGTTTAGAATTTTATAGTATGTAGCTGTAAACCATCTTTTGTGACGTGGAAAGAGATGAGTTTCGTGACTGGCCCGTAGGAAACTTTCGAAATTATAATTTTGAAAATATTGGGCTCCATACATTAGCCGAAATCAAAGCAAAGGGAAACATACAGGGTTGTCCAAATTAAACATCCCTAACTCAGAGGCTTGTGCAAGACGTTGTATGGGTCATAATGTGATGAAATTTTGGAAACAGACACTTCAGACCATGCGCTTGAGATTTATTAAAGAAAAAAAATAGTACAAAAAGGTTGCCGATAGGTGGCGTTGTAACACTAGTTAGTTGCATGTTACAGCAACGTGATTTTCAGAAAAAGAGGAAAACAGTTTCTACACAGGCAGTTGTTTCCAACTCGCTGATGCACAATGCCGACCTTGAAAGACAAAGCTCTGTTAGTTAAACTTTTTTACCAGAATGACAAAACCTCCTCTTCTGCGACAAGAGCCTTCCGTCGGCTGAAGAACTGTTCTGTCATAGGAAGCCATTATCAAGACATGTTGACAGCGTTCGTAATTCGTGAACTCCAACAACGTGGCCGTCTCCAGGACACGATATTGATGCAGGATGGTGCACCTCCTTATATTCTTCTTAGCGTTCAACAGATGTTACAGGCAACTTCTACCGATTCGCGTGTGATCACCGCTGTTTCACGACATCTTGGCTTCCTCTCCTCTGATCTCACTCCGTGTGACTTTTGGTTACGGGGATTCCTAAAGGATCAAGTCTATCGAGAACACTCTACAACCTTGGCACATCTTAAAGACGCAATTAATGGTCATGTTCGTGAAATTAGAGCTTTGGAACACACTGCTTTACGAATGGAAAGAGTTGTAGAGAACCACGTCACACATATATAAAGCATCTGTAGAATGTCTTGTTAATCTGCAGCGCCACCTATTGGCAACTTTTTGTACTATCTTTTTTCTTTATTAAATCTCGAGCGCATAGTCTGAAGTGTCTGTTTTCAAAATTTTATCACATTGTGACCCATACAACGTCCCGCACAAGCCTCTGAGTAGGGGAAGTTTAATTTGGACAATCCTGTATATCAAAACCAAGTATTTTCTTCAACGAAGTATCCACCATCGATTAAAATACATTTTTTGAACGAGTTTTGAGTGCAAAAATACCAATGTGGCATAAATAGGCGCCACAATTATTGAAAAACTCCTCATATCATCTCATTCTAATTCGGGAAATCTCTCCCCCCCCCCCCCCCAAAAAAAGAAGAAAAAAAAACATGTTCAAGTGGTGAAACATGTGATAATTTATCGAAGCTAAGTCCGGAGAATAAAGTGAATGCTGCAAAGGCTCGTAACCGAACGCCTGGATCTTTTACCCGCCACCATTCGAGACATCAAGAATTGCTCAGTGTAATAGGAGTTGGAGACAGGATCTATTGACAATTGCTGGTGGTTTTATGAGAAATTTCATATTTCAATCATACAATTGACTACAAGAAAACATTATTAACGGTCTGACCCTGTAGGCCCCAGATTATCTAAAGTCGCTTTTTCAATATTACTTTTTGATTTAGTTATTGCAGTAGCCTCGATATGGGGCGCCCATGTCTCCTGTCTAACGGGTGACGCACGAAATTGTTTTTCAGTTCTTCAATTATAAATTTTCCCCTCACACTTTGAAATATATGTAATCTACCAAACACATTAGTCTCACCAGGGGTCATTTGAGCCGGATGAGACCCAAAATGCAGTTAAAAGTAACTGAAAAAATAAATATTGGAATTCTCTGAAATGATATTTAATCATTCAAATGCAGTGGCATCACTGCGTAGAGAAGAGTTTGCCCCAAGTGACACCCGCCTAGAGGGTGGCATCCAATATGCATTTAAGAGTTTCTGAAAAATATTAATACTGAAATCGTGATATATTTAAAAATATTTTCAATCCGTCAAATGCAGTGACTACATGAGGGGGTACTACATTTGTAGCGGGTATGACATTCCATGGGGTTAAAACCTGAAATGTATTTAAGAGTCTTTGAAAGGTATAAATACAGAGTTTCCAATGTATCTTATACTTAATTTACCTATCAAATTTTAGAAACATAGCAAGCACAGCCCGTTTTCTTGCTCTTTGTTTTATTATCCGTTCAGACAATAACATCGGCTTCCTTCCAATGGCGCCAGAAGAAGTGAATAATCTTTCTCTTCTTTTGAAAGGTTAGGATTTGTGAGGCTTTTTTAGTAAGTGTTTCTTCGTTAAAGGCGGGAAAAAGTATGCTAACATTCCCTGCAGTGCAACGATTGTATTTTATTGTAAAGACGCAGCTGCAAACTTAATTTAAACCTCCACTCGATAGTGTAAAATAAGTCGAAAAGGATGCGAGTTTAACCCACTCTTCTATTTTGAGTGTCTGCGTTATTAAGCAAGAACAAAAAAAAAAAAAAAACTGGTAAGCAATTAATTTTTTTATTTACATAATTTAAAGTATCTTTCCCTGTTCCATATTATCCGATATTTTAATTAATTTTCATAAAATCATGTTGAAGTTCAAATATGGTCTTCCCGTTAGAGATTTTTTTTGGCTGGTGAAATTTTTTTTTTTTTTGGTTGGTGGTATTGAGGTGGAGGGGGGGGGGGGTGACACCACGAGTCACCACCCCGGGGACACTCTTGCTACCTACGCCACTGGCATAAGGATATAGTTTCCTGCATATTTCTGCTCTTCTTTCTCTCCCTCTCCCACTGTAGTATGTCAATAGCTTATTACATACAAATAAGATCTTTTTAAAAAAATCGCTCTAATTTTTTTCATTTATTTTCAGCAACCATCCAGAGTTCATGATAGCAGTTGTTATCCCACATGATGTCAGCAATCTCACTCTAAGTTAAAGCACTGGAACTCAAGCTTTCATATAGGAAATATGCTTATGAAAGAAGTCTTTGATTGAATGCGAACAAAATAATTTCCTTGCATTGTAAAATTGAAAATGAAATGAACAGCTCTACGTTCCTTGATCAAGAGATTCTAATCGGAAAGTAGATAGTTATGTTCACATGCTCAAATCACTTGTTTACAGGATCAAGACCAAATTACTAAGTTGCGCAAAAGTACCATTTGAATTGGGATTATAAAGCTGTAGTATTGGAAAACTTGTAGCTTTTACGTTCACATTTCAATATTTATTGCATACTAGCTTAATACCCGGCGTTGCCCGGGTGCTTATTAATACAACATAGCATTCAGGGGAAAACAGTTTGAAAGAGTTCTATTCATATGGGTATAAAATAATTTGCATCAATCTGTCTCTTAGGTACAAACTTTGAAAAAAACTAAAATATTACAGAAAGTTAAACGTTTACAGAAAAATAGTCTTATCAAAAGGTGAAAATGAAAGATAAATGTTGTCTGTGCTTTGCCTCGTCCACTGGCATGAAATATATGCACATGGAAGTGAAAAATTGCATCAATTTCACCCGCCAAATTTAAAATATTAACTTTTCTCTATTAATTGTTCCCACCTACAAAGTAAAAATTATTATAACTCAGAAATAAAAATATTTCTCGTTCTGAAGGCTTATCTCCATTACAGACGCAACTGTCGTCGCATTGCAAATTTGAAATTCAAATCCGTGGTTCTTTTTATAAAGTCCACATGAATTATGATTGTTTTTAACTTATTTCAATGCTAAAAGGAAATAGGTGAGCCTTAAATTGAAAATTCATTACTTTAATCGTAATCATTGTTGGAAAATACTGATATTTAAAAATCTTAAATTTCATCAATTTGAATGCTAAAAGGCCTATCTCGATTACAATATAAATAGGCTAGATTCCTATAAAAGGGTCATTTTTTGACAAAAAATTTAAATTTGAGCTTTTTAGATTTTTTAAAATTTCAAGACCCCGCCTATGAGAATTCTAGGGCATCAAGGAACCTCTGTGTCAAGTTTGATGAAAATCTGACGCAAACTGTGGATTTGTATAGAGAACAAGTATATATATATACATACACTCATTTTTATAGATATAGATTTCAAAACTTAACAGCTGGTAACATAAGGTGCTTATAGAGATATACACTTTTATTGGCGGGGATGGAGTAATTTTTCTTCATTGCATGTTTGAGAATGTATCCAGATGTTATGAAATCCAGTGTTTGGAGTTTGTTCAAAAGACGATTTCTTTTTCTCTGGTGTTAATAGATCATTTGAAAGCTGCCTCCAGCATAAAACTACAGCTCTAAATTCTCTTTAAAAAAAAAAAAAAAAACTTTTTTTTTTGGAAAACATGGATGCAACTACCACAATCCTGAAAGCAGAAAAAACACTTTCCTGTGGTCTCTGCTCAAAGTCATTTTCTTGTTCACGAAATCTCCATAAGCATGCCAGAACCCATACCGGCGAAAAACGTTATTCTTGTGAACAGTGTGCAAAGAAGTTTGCACAATCAGGAGCCTTAAAAGCCCACAAGAGAATCCACACGGGCCAAAAACCATTTTCTTGTGACATTTGTTCAAAGACATTTTATGATTTACGAGGCCTAACTGTTCATAGAAGAACCCATACCGGAGAAAAACCTTATTCTTGTGAACATTGTGGCAAGAAGTTTGCTGCGTTCGGGAACTTAATAACCCACAAGAGAATCCACACGGGCCAAAAACCATTTTCTTGTGACATTTGTTCAAAGGCATTTTATGAATTGCGAAACCTGACTTCTCATAAAAGAATCCATACTGGAGAAAAACCTTATTCTTGTGAACAGTGCTCGAAGGCTTTTTCCGAAAAATCTAATCTGAAAAAGCATTTGAGAGTTCATTCTGGTGAAAAACCGTACGTATGCCAACTTTGCCCGAAGGCGTTCACTGAAGCATCCAGCCTCAAAACCCACATCAGGATCCATACTGGGGAATTGCCATATTCTTGTGAGTTATGCTCAAGCAAATTTGCAAGTATGTACTACCTGAAAAAACATATGAGATCCCACACCCAAGGAGGCGAGGAGCAGTGATGTTGTCAACTGTGTTTAAAACAACGCCTCCTTAATGTTAAATGCCTACTACATTTGCCTTAAAGCGGGATGCATTTGTTTGAAACAAAGCGCCACCTTGCGGCTTGCAGCTATTTGCGATGGATCCAAACAATATTTTAATTAAATATTTTGATTGGTTAATTTTTGAATTTAAATTTGCAAATAAACCAATCGCTAATTTTCCTGACAGTTTCTGTGTTTTGAAGAACTTCGATAGATGGCAGCGCCTTATGAACAAAGGGAGAATTTTTGCTGCGTGTTAAAAACAGGAAAGCAGTAGGCATTTAGTATTAAGAAGGCGTTGGTTTGAAGCCTTTTTTATGATTCGGTTCTTACAAGAAAAATGCAGCTTCATACAGCAAAAAACATAAAGTCTGTGGAAGCTGTTCGAAGATAGTTTCTGACGCTTAGATAATGTTAAATACATATGGAGGAAAGGTACCAAAACTAACTTCGGTGCAGTCATGCCCGTCATTTAGGGGGTAGGGGGTGGGGTCAACGCCTCCTCTTTCTTTGAGAAATCAATGTATTTCCATATGGATGGGCGTGGTTTTTAATGTTTTCCGATGAAATTGCATTGCGTTTGGACCCTTTGCCCCCCAACCTGGAAAAATTTGAAATGACGTCCCTGGGTCAGGCCCGTCATTTAGGGGGGCAGGGGGTCAATTGCCCCCTGACTTTGAGAAATCAATGTATTTACATATAAGTAAGTGGGCTTGGCTTTTGATATTTTTCGATGAAATTGCAGAGTTTGGACCCTTTGCCCCCCTCCCCCTGGAAAAACTTGAAATGACGTTCCTGCCCTGGGTGCAGTAAACTAACATACCAGTGGTTTCCTCCGTACAGTGGAGTCTCGAAAACTCGAAGCCTTTTAAATTGAATATTCCTTTATCTCGAAGTATTCATTAGGTCCCAGACTCTTGAGAACTGTTGTGAAAACATTCTATTTATAACTCAAATCGTTTAACCGGTCCCTTGAGACTTCGAGTTATCAATGTTCAACTGTAAGTCTCGTAGTAGAACCACTAGTGTCACAACCATGATTTTGTTTTAAGTGTTATGTCTATGTGCGTTACTTCAATTTTGTTCCTGTTTTATTTATGGATGTCGTATTCAATCAATTGCCTACTTTAACAGTTTGCATTTTTTAAATCGACAAATGCAGTACTGATTTGCATTTCAAATAAAATAGCTCTTCAACACTTTCAAAGATATTTATTTTACGAAATATACAGTGACTTTCAAACAGTACTTGAAATAGATAAATACATTTGTGCATGAATATAATAGAATATATACAACGCTGAAAAGCACAGATGCGCGGGAAAACTGCCGACACGTGTTTCGGCCTTACAAGGAACGCCTTTTTCAATGTAAAAAAAATGTGAGCTCATGAATGCACAGACATCCGACAAAAGCATTTGTACTCTTCAATGTTGCATTTATGCTATTAATCAGTACTTGGTTTAGTAAATGCTGTTTACATTTACATGTAAATGCAATGATCAATGATGGTAACAAAAAATGGTATAAATAATATACAGTAACTTTAAAGAAAGATTCAGTAAATTTTCAATATTTTTAATGAAAGGTGAATAATAAAAGATTGCTGTCGAACATAAGACCAACTTCCCCCAACACTCAAAACTTTAAATAGCAAACAAACATTTCTTAGGTTCGACAAATAAATGTAATACTTTGCTCAATAAATTCCACTTGTTGAAGATAAAGATGAGACGTGTGTTTAAACTTTGTAATACTTTAATTTGTGGGAAAATACACCACGCTAAATTTCCGTCTACGTGCATCTTGTATGACAGGCGGTTTGGCAAGTGGCGCGTGTGTTTTACTTTCTAGAAAGAGGTACTTATAGTAGTAACGCGTCACCAGCGAAAACAACTATTCAAATCTTAAAATAAATTAAATAATATTTACAGCTCAAAATTTTTTAGTCCCACTGATATGTGCATTAAGAAAAAGGGCGAACATGGGGGTGTCGATGTAAGCGCTATTGTCAAAGTAGGCAATATCACTTACGTCGTCACAATTTTTGCTTTTTTCGCCAATGTTGGAAGCAAACAAACCGCTCAGGTTAGCACCAGTACCGTACAACGTTCCTTTCAAGTCATTTATTTTCGTTGAAACTTGTATAAAGTTGCTTTTCGTTCAATGAAATACGCATAGCTAATTATGAACTCGGCAAAGAAAGCTTTCAACTTCCTACGCTAAGTTAGTTTCAAGTACGGCAAGCACGAGCTTCATGAAAAGTATGATTAAGTGATTGTACTTTAAATTTGTTTATGCTGTATTTCATGCTTTCACCTTTCTTGTAAAACTAATTTTTAGTAGTAACTTACTGATCTGAAAAGTTGATAGAATATATTAACAAATAAAGGTATAAACAACAGTTTACACAAATAAACTCACATTTGAATAAAAAACATATAAATAAATAAAAATAAGAGCTACAGTTGACTCGGCACTGAAGCTTTAAGACTGAAAACGTCACTAAAAGATTAAATGCATAAAAATTGCTTTCTTTTAAATATCATATAAAAGAAAAACATAAAACTGACCCAACATTCAAAAAGTTTTTCACAACTGTGCGTCAGCGGACTCTAAGCGCATGCAACCAACAAATGCATAAAACTAGCATTCACATAAAATCCTTGCAAATTGTTAACTTTCTTCTGAAATGCAACTTTCAATAACACAACATTCCTCTTCATATAAAACTATGATTTGATGAGAATAGTTCACTTTTGTGTTTCGTATTTGGTGCAGCAATTTCTTTTGTACATTGTGGCAGTTGTACAGTTAGACATTTTTGGTTTGTATAGTTTTCGGAAGAGAAATTTTTTTGTTGCTGATGAAATTTGTCCCTCGAAGTTCCTGAAGCTTCAAAGCTGGAAGCTTCTGAATTAATTAGAACAGCAGTTATAAGGTTTTGAATTTCCTTCAATCCGAAGAACAAATCTTGGCGCAGTATAGCCCATAAAGGCTTTTGTGCCATAAAATTCAAATAAACCCACCAACCAACCAACCAACCAACCAACCAAAGAACAAATCAGATTTTTCTTTAACCTACACATACACAAATAAGTTTTCACATTTATTACAATGCGAACTTTTTGTAAAAGTTGTCTTCATTTTCTGCTTACAGTTAAAATTCTGCGAAGTTTTTTGTGGACTCAATAAGAGGAATCCAACCATCTATTCAATCCACTTGGACAAATCCACAGAAGCAATTTCTTTACAGGACATGATAGGATTGCTGAAATGAGAGAGCAGTATAAATCAGGAAAAAGTATAGGAAGTGTAAAAAAAGAATGTCGTTTATACAGTATAAAGCAGCGAATTTTATAGTAATAGAATAAAAATTTCTAATTTTGCTGTAACAAACTAAAAAATATCTAGTTTTTCAGTAATAAACTAAAATTGCTAATTTTACAGTAATAAACTAAGATTGATGATTTTACAGTTTATTACCGTGCATTTTGGTTTTAAACTGGAACCTCTGCTGCCAATATTTTACTGTTGATTTTGCAGTTTAATACAGCTAAATTTTACTGCGATAAACTGTAAAATTGTTAACTTTACAGTAAGAAACTGAACTTACTGGTTTTACGGTTTATTGCTGTGCATTTTAAAGTTTTAAATTGGAACCTCGGCTACTAGTATTGTAGTATAAAAACAACATATCATTTTTTGTTATGTAGTGGAATATTGGAAAGAGAGTTTAAACTAGAAAAAACGTGAGGAAATTTACCTGAAAATAATAACCTTTTGTTGACTGAAAAATAAAATGAACTCTAACAAAGTATTAATCCAAAGATGGAACGCAAATTTCAGTTTTATTTTGTTCTGCAAAAAATACTATGCTGCCAAACAGTGGCGCATCCACAATTGTTTCCTGGGAGGGGCTAAGTGGGCCTCCTTCAGAAGTTTTTCGAACTTGAAGTCTTAAAGAAAAAAAAATTAATGTTATTTTTATTAAAATTAAGGAGGGCATTGGGGCAATTTCTCGGCAAATTTCCAAAAGACGCAATTTTAAGCAATTTGGCTGTATCAAGGGCGTTCTTTCAGATGCTTCTGGAAGGGGCTTAAGCACCTTATCTCCTCCCGTAGGTGCGCCACTGCTGGCAAAAGTACTATGTAGCTAAAATTGCAGTTAAGTTACAAGGTAAATATCACTGCGAAAAGAAATGATTCGAATGTCGAGAACCCTTTGCTGCAAATGATACCCGAAAAGTAAGTGGTTGCATTACCAGTAAGTTTATGCTTCAGTAATTTCACCTTGACATTTTACAGTGAAATAAGGACTGACAACGTGGAAGGGCAGTGCTTTTCAAGGAAGATTTTCAGGTATTTTCTTTCATTATAAATGCATATAATCAAGCACTTTTTTTAAATACGGAATCTCATATTTTCAGTAAAAGAACAGAAAAAGTACAAATTTTCTGTGCTGTGTGTTTTAAGTACAAAACATGTATTCCATACATAAAAATAAATAAATAAAATACTTTTTATTATAGTCTTCTTTTTATAAAAACAGAAACTCATAGTTTTATTAAAAGGATAGAAAAATCACAAATTTGTTGTGCATAAATGTACTACAGAAACTAATTTAATTGCTGCCAAGGGCGAATACAAGGGAGGGACAATGGGGCGATCACCCCGCTCTTGATCAGTTTTTCGACCCTGAAGCTCAAAAAAGGCAATTTTAGATGGTCTTAGATGATACTATAAGAAATGGTTGGGCTTCGGGGCTCTGATCCGGATTTTTTTCGAAATTGAAGATCGAAACATTTGTAATAAACATGTCTTAACCAGGATATGTGGTAAAAAAAGGGAGCAAGTAGAAAAAAAGAAACAATTGCCCCTAACCTGGAACATCTCTGGATCCGCCCTTGATTGCTGCCCTTATAAATTCGGGTAACTGTCTGGACAGAAAGAGGTCCAATATAGTATTAAACTAATTTTTCTAATTTCTTGGTCAGTGGGTGAACATGAACATTGAACATAAGTAAAGCGTTCATGACTTACTTTCTAGATGGCATTTGAAATGGATGTTTCTGCACGCTTCGGATATTATCTGAGTTGTCACAAATGATTCGCGCTGCACTTGATTTATAAATCTCTTTCAGCTGATCTGAAAATAGAAAGAGACAAAAGAATTGAACTTTTGCTAGCTAATTTCATCCAAAACTCCATCTAAAAATATCAAAATATTTCTAATTTGTCTTTTCGGTACAAATCGATTGCAATTTAAGCAAAGGAAAAATATTATATTGTGTCCAGTTGAAATATGTTCTCAGGCATTTTTCAAGTAAAGTACTACAAATAGCCACACACACACATAACCATACTTACCTCTTAGGATGGGGAAAATACCCCATTTCTAACACTGTAACGCAAAGCTGATAAAACCTGTGTATACCGATATAGAACAATTTAAGTAGTACATTTTTGATGTATGAATAAAATACATTAAAATTGCTTTGTTAAAAACCTTCCGGTTTTTAACTACCCAAGTAGCACACTTCGTTTTTTAAAGGTTGTAAAATGGTTATTAACGTTGTAACAACCGCTTAAAAACGTTTATAAAACGTTTAAAGGTTATTTGTGCTACCTGGGTAAAGGTGCTTCAGCTTTTGGTGCAGCGCGAGCTTACATAAAACTTGTTATTTGTTATAAAGCAGAACTCCAATAGACCTTTAAAATCAATTCGTCTTAATTGCAGTTTGTCTTATACGATAACGGATAATAAAGAGAAGGACGGGGATAGGAGATGTAGTTCGCTTTAGCAGTAATTCGTTGTAAGGGTGTTCGAATATCGAAGTTCGACTGTACTGTGTCAGTAACGTTCTGTTTTCTAAACGTCTTCAGCAATTCCTCAGGTACTGCACATAAGGTTTAAACGTCTCATAAACGTTTAAAAATGGTTATATCGAGTCAACAACAATTTTAAAGCGTTCATGAAACGAAGTTATTTGATATTTTATATTTTAATATAGCTACTAGAGTGAATTTTAACAGTAATGTTTTCTTTCCTATAAAATACTAATTCATAACAATAACCCGTTAATGTCAATTTTAAAATAACGGACTTAGACGAAAATCTATTCTAAATCACTTCGTGGAAAAAAAGATAACTGCCATAAGGATTTGTATGGGCCGTGACCCAAACGAGATGATTCTGGATGGCTTCAAGGCTTGTATCAATTAACTGATATTCAAAAGGAATAAGCCAATCAAAAGTTGTTTCAAGACCAAAGAAGACAAGTAATAATATCAAATCTGACACTGATTATCTTTTGATGATATAAGATCTGATCTGATGTCAGATTATATTTTGCCTATCCAACGAAGCTTAAGCCAGAAACACCATGGACAAACCATTATCACCGTCTCCTAAATACTAAATGCCTACTGCTTTCTGGTTTTTAGCACAGAGTAAAATTTCTCCCTTGGTTCACGAAGCACTGCCCTCTGTCGGAGTTTTTCGAGGCAAAGAAATTAATGATTAGTTGATTTCTAAATTTTAATTTAAAAGTTAACCAATCGAAAAATTTCATTCGAATATTGTTTGAATTTATCACTATAACAACGGCATCATCGGATTGCCGTAAGGTAGTGCTCGAAGTGGAACAACTGTCTCCCGTATTGAGGCAAATGTAGTAGGCATTTAGTATTTAGGAGGCGTTGCCATATTCTACAAGCCTGTAATGTAATTACTTCATTGTGTGGCCCGGAAGTGAAAGTCTTTGCTTTTATAAAGGACATGATGTGTTCCCAAAGTTGAAGCAAATTTTCTCTGATATCTAAAATACAAATACTGCTTTGCAGTTTTAACAAAGAGGTCTTACCTTCAGTGAAAGATCCGGGCTGGTTTCGGTTTTCAAACCAGAATCTATCGCCTTTTCTGGTTTTCCTAAACTGCCGTCCAATGATGCATAAATAGGTGGGCCCAACAAGTGAGCCTCTGGCATGATCTTCTGCTAAAGCTCCAGGAATCAGGTCTATGTCGTCGACAGAGCTTTAAGAAGAGGACTGATTTCAGTGGAAGAATTAAAAAATCCGTAGAAGCTAATCAATGAAATTAAACCATACTAGACAACAAATTCCATGATGTTTACGAGTGAGTGCACCTGCCGACTGCCGTAGAATGACTGACAGGGTCTTTTCGTAAGACCCTGGCAGTCACCGGCAGTCGGAGTCGGTGACCATCAAATTTATTATTAAGACACCAAAACATCACATACAATAAAATAGAACAAACAAATAACATTGTACAATACAAAAACAGCAAGACAAAGAACATACAAAACACAGAGATATGAAAAGATAACTAAAGGAAACAAACAGAATAATAAAAAATAAATAAATAAATAAAATATATATATATGAGCTAATATTTAGAAAAGTGCCAATTTGAGTCCCAAGTGAATTTTCACCAGTATTTCAATAACTAGTTAAAAAAATAATTTTCCCCAGAAAGAAGATAAGTTTCTCTTTCATTTCATCTAATAACATCAGAAAAAAATTTTTTTTTCATCAGAAAATATTGTGTTTATACATCAAAAATCAGATCGGTAACGTGTCCCAAGTAGCAAAGCTTAGCATGCAAACAGGTCATGCGCACTTTCTAACTTCCCAAAAAAAACGCACTTGCACAAAAAACGATTCTATTTTTACCCCTTTGTTAATATTTTACTTCATTTTTGTTTTAATCGATTTCTGATTTTCTAGCTGATGCGAAATAAGCGTGTCCCAAGTTCCGCCGTCAGAGTGGTAACAATAACTTCCGATCTATGTTTAGGCTCCCAAAATCATTTCCTGCACCTATACCACGTGATACTGAGTACCTGGTGGAAAGTTTTATCGAATCGTAATTAAAAATTTGCATTTCTGCATCTAAAATTGTAGGTAAAATTTTTTAAAGTGATTTTATAAAATGTGTGTCATTTGAGTCATCAGATCGGTAACACGCTCTAAAATGCGCAGTTTTTATTATTTTAAAAATTATTTTATATATAAGTATAGTCCTTTGTTACAAGTGAAAAAACCACGTGTTTGATTTTGGTTTAGTGCGATCGACTCGGAAATAAAAAAAAAACTTTGTCAGTTTGTCAGATCGGTAACAGTCAGAGCGGTAACATTGAAAAACAGCAAATATGT
This sequence comes from Uloborus plumipes, assembly GCA_038373865.1. Taxonomy (NCBI): domain Eukaryota; kingdom Metazoa; phylum Arthropoda; class Arachnida; order Araneae; family Uloboridae; genus Uloborus; species Uloborus plumipes. The sequence continues at coordinate 23,095 of JAXGGA010009253.1, read as the reverse complement.
TACAGAACTAACTCACACGTTTCAGAATTATAAAAAGCAAAAATCATACTTTAGCCATATATATTGAATATTTTTGTTCTTAAAAAATGAAAAGCAATGAGTTTTAGTACAATTGCTTCATTTGTGGTTTGTATGACCTAACAATAGAAGTTAGTAAAATAAGAAAAATTGACACTGCAGAAATTAAGTTAATTAATTATTATTATTTTAATTTATTTATTTATTTATTTATTTTTTTTGGTGCTTCAATAACTTCGCTAAATAACTAGATAATAACTAGCATGCTAAATTTGAATTTCTGATCAAGAAATTAAATTTCCTGCAACTAATTAAAGAAAAGCAAGCAGCAGAGTTGTGTGTTGAAAAAGTTGAAGTTGTGTGTTGTTTTAAAACAAAACAAATGTTTTATTAGCTTGGATTTGGTAATCTCATAATTTACACTGGCGGAAAAAAAAATCCCAACACCAAGAAAGACTTGTGTTAGATAAACGAAATTTGGTAGGCGTGTTTATACAACTGAAAGATGACATCGATTGAAATTTCGTGTTCCGCGCATAAGTGTGGCGCAGCTGGCGTCACTCAGAACATGCAAGTAAGGCTTGTTTTAAAAGCGTGTTGTGAAGCTCGTGTATATTATTTTTCCGTGAAATTTGACGAATTGCGTTCATGTTAGCCAGGAATGACTGAAGGAAGACGAAGAAGCCATTATCAACAGCTCACCGAGTTTAAACGAGGTCGTACAATTTGGCTACGAAAAGGTGGATTTTCATTTCGCGATATTGCAGAAAGACTTGGGTGGGAATGTTTCCACCATGCATGATTATTGGAAGCTATGGGCAAGGGATGGTACTACCTCAAGAAGATCGAGTTCCGAGCTGCCACGTGGCACGACTGAGAAGGAAGATCGCCGAATCTTGCGTACGGCTGTGGCGCATCGTACTGCATCTGCGGCTGACATTCGAGCTGCAGTTGATACCGTCGTGACCCAAGGAACGGTAAGAAACTGTTTACTTCAAGGACAGCTCCGAGCCAGACAGCCTGTAGCCTGTATTCCATTGACTGCAAACCATTGCCTTTTCCGACGGCAGTGGTGCCACGACAGAGCTCACTGGAGGTCGGAGTGGAGATCTGTTGTAATTTTTGATGAAAACAGATTCTGAATTAGTGCCAGTGGTGCTGTATATTGGTCAGAAGGAGGCCAGGGGTCCGCCTGCATCCAAGCGGTCTACGGCCTAGACACACGGGACTCACACCTGGAGTTATGGTCTCTGGAGCAATTTCCTACGACAGTAGGGGCATTCTTGTGGTTATCCCAAACTCACTGACTGAAAATTTGTCATCAGTCTGTTAATTTAACCAGTAGTACAGCCCTTCATGAGTAGCATTCAAGGGGGCGTTTTCCAACCGGATAACGCTCGCCCTCACATCGCTGCTGTAACGCAATGTGCTCTGCAGAGTGCTGACATGTTACCATGACCTGCAAATTCACCAGGTCTGTCTCCAATTGATAACGTATGGGATATCATGGGATGGCACCTCGAGCATCATCCACAGTCCGCAATGACGGTCCTAGTATTGACACAGCAAGTGCAACAAGCATGGAACTCCATACCACAAAGTGACATTCGGCACCTGTATGACATAATGCATGCACGCTTGCAGGCTTGCCTTCAAAATTCTGGAGGTTACACCCTCTATTAAATTAACATAATTTCACATTTGCACAGCATTTTCTTGAGCTTAAATTAGCCAGTGATCTTGTGCATTTAATCAATTAAACATGTTACCTAGAATTGCATTACCCAAATTTCATTACTACGGCAATTTTTTCTAGGTGTTGGGATTTTTTTTTCCGCCAGTGTATTTTATCTAAAAACCTTATCGCTCATTTTTATATCCAAGAAATGCTTTTTCATAATGAAATTTGATTTTTTTAGCCTAATATATATATTTTAATATAATTATCTTAATTCTATGTTAAAAATGCAAGGAAATGATATCATATTTAGAGATGTTAACGAAGACTGAAAGCGAAAAATTCAAATATGTAGCTCATGTTAACATCAGATCTGTAACATTCATCAGATCTGTAACGGCTTAAAAGTGAGTAATCTAAAGAGGGGGTAAATAACTTCCTTGACCTCCCCCCTTTTATTTTCTTGCATTTAGACCCAATTTAGACTTAAAATCCAATATTAGTTTTTTTCTGCAAAAAAATTTTTTTTTCAGAAAACTCCAACTTCAAATTGGCACTTTTCTAAATATTGGCTCATATAAAGAGGCAAATTCACTAAGTGAATGAAAAGGTGTGCGCAAAAATATTATGGGCTAAGATCACGTGTTGGACGGAAGATTGTATAAAAGGGATAGATGAGAGAAATATAATCAGGATATGTCATGCATTAGGGTGGTCACAAGTAACATGGGGAAAATTTTTTTTCAACTAATCTTTTGCGGCACCCCCCTAAAATGTGCCAATAGGCTAGAAAATGAGATTTGCAAAGTTTTAGCTTAATCGGATAATATTAACACGTGCCGCAAAGAGGGTAAAGTTAAGAAAAACAGCAATTTTTAGCCAAAAATTGTAGTTTTTACTCTGTAAAACCAAAACTACTGATCCTAGAAGCTTTATTTTGGTCTCATTTTGTAGGAAATTTTATTTTCTTTAAGTCTAATCTTATTTAAAGTTTCGAAAAAAATGATTAAATATTTTTCAGAATTTTCACAAGTCAGGCTGCAACGAAAATCCTCGAAATTGCAAGTAACATGGGGAAATTTTTTTTTCAACTAATCTTTTGAGGCACCCCCCTAAAATGTGCCAATGGACTAGAAAATGAGATTTGAAAAGTTTTAGCTTAATCGGATAATATTAACACGTGCCTGAAAGTGGGTAAAGTTACGAAAAACAGAGATTTTTAGCAAAAAATCGTAGTTATTCCTCTGCAAAACTAAAACTATTCATCCTAGAAGCTTTATTTTGATCTCATTTTGTAGGAAATTTCATTTTCTTTAAGTCAATTTCATTTAAAGTCTCGAAAAAATGATTGAATATTTTTCAGAAATTTTCAAGTCAGGCTGCAGCGTAAATACTCGAAATTGCTTAGAAAAAAATAAATCATTAAAATGTAAATTAATAAGTTCTTTTAGTAAATTTGATGAACTCCACGGATAACGTTGACTTTTTAGAGAAAAAACAGCAATATTATTTAGAAAAAAAAAATTATGTCCTTGAAACTCATAGATAAAATAAATAACTGCGAGTATATGAAATGAGCAGTACAAGCCATAAATGAAGGGCTTGGAGGATGAAGGGGCTAAGTTACATTTTAAAAAATGAACACTCTCTACAATGGTAAGCAATAGATACAGGTGAGCAAATAAAACTTGGTAAATCAAACCATAGATATCAATAGACCAATTTCATACACACACTAATGACAAAACTAGAAAACAAAAAAACTGCAATAACTACAACAATAAAACTTTGAACTTTAATTATTCGCAATTTCTGTTTTGTCGTTAGTTTGTATGTAAAGAGTAGTAAAATAATGTTATATAATTTAACAGTGTAAGTATAAAGGTGCATTAAAGCTTTTATTGTCGTTTTAACTCTTTGCTTTCTGTCTGAACCCCTCTTAATTCCTATATTTTAACACAGGAATTTGGTTCATTTATTTCTAACGTACTGCGAAAATACCCCTTTTTTAATTGACAAAGTAAATGCAACAATAAGCAAATAAATGTAATTGAATATTGTAATGATTTTAGGTTTTTGCATGAAAATTTCTTATTTTTGATATACTCTACGATTTAACCTGAAAAATTTCAAATAAATACTTTGGACATGATAGCAAAAATGAATGGGATAGCACTTAACGAGAATTAAATTTCCTACAAAATGAGACCAAAATAAAGTTTCTAAGATGAATAGTTTTGGTTTTATAGTGGAAAATCTACGATTTTTGGCTAAAAATCGCTGTTTTTCGTAACTTTACCCACTCTGAGGCACGTGTTAATATTATTCGATTAAGCTAAAACTTTTCAAATCTCATTTTCTAGTCCATTGGCACATTTTAGGGGGGTGCCTCAAAAGATTAGTTGAAAAAAAAATTTCCCCATGTTACTTGCAATTTCGAGGATTTGCGTTGCAGCCTGACTTGTGAAAATTCTGAAAAATATTTAATCATTTTTTTTGAAACTTTAAATAAGATTAGACTTAAAGAAAATAAAATTTCCTACAAAATGAAACCAAAATAAAGCTTCTAGGATCAGTAATTTTGGTTTTACAGAGTAAAAACTACAATTTTTGGCTAAAAATTGCTGTTTTTCTTAACTTTACCCTCTTTGCGGCACGTGTTAATATTATCCGATTAAGCTAAAACTTTGCAAATCTCATTTTCTAGCCCATTGGCATATTTTAGGGGGTGCCGCAAAAGAAATTCGAAAATTGATTTTTTGTGACCACCCTAGTCATGCATAATAAAAGAAAGAGTGAATAAGGATGAATTTTAGTTTAAGTCGGGGAAAAGCAGGGTCCTGTTGGCTTCAAGAAAGTTTAATAGATTTAACATGCATCTGTGAGCTTTAAGGTCAATATGGGAGAGGACTTTCCAGTTGTCTCTCATGTTTTGACTACTATAAGGGAAGTGGTGGGCTCTGGTGTGCGGGCGATGATGTTTACGAATTAAATGTTAAGTTCGTTGTTAACGTTTCAGAAAATCTTCTTGAGAACTAACGAACAGAATGCTTTATAAAACATATTTGTTCAGCTATCATACCAAGAATCACTAGGCTTTACTTCAATGTCGCTATTTTTACAAGGGTGTTTTTACAGCCGGATTATTTAGTGTATGGAATGACATCAGTTATTTTAAACAAAATGGTTTCTTCTCAAAAATAACTAATATTTTTAAATTTAAAAGTATTGCAAGTGCTACTGAGCTACAAGATGTTTACTATCATCTAACGTTATTACAATTGAAGAATGCATGGAAGAGACAAAATGTCTGTTTCCTGTTCGAGTTAAATTCAATAAGACAAAACTGTTCTTACAGAATGACCTTTATTGCTTTATTTAAACAGGTTATAAAAGAGCAGAATCAAGGCAAAAAATCGTCCAAAAGTTTATTAGACAATGAAGAAAGGCTGCGAATTTAAACATTTAAACAGGATTTTCTCAAATACTGTAAATATTGACGCTCACTTTTCAGTTGTATGCTATTGAGTTATTTTTTTCAGTTGTTGTTAGTAAGCCCCCCCCCCCCCGCTATATAAGGGGAGCTGACTTATACGACATTTTGGTTCCAAAATGACAGGTGTGGTTTCACTGGTATGTGTACAAAATCCGCGTTGAAGAAAACTGGTGTTATATATATAAACTTCAGATGGCTGACCTAATTGAAGTTTAACTGTTTCAATCAATGACATAAGGATATTTCATTCATTTAAATTGTAGACAAGCAACAAGGATGAAAATGGGTTCATTCACCGGAAATATTTCCTCACAAGCTAGTATTTAATTTGAGAACTCAGTTATCTTATTAGATTTACTCAATGTGGCGTATTTTGATGACATAGCTACCATTGATTAAACTTAACGAATTTCCAAACACTTTAAACGAGGTTGGATCCAAAGCCGTCTTGGAACCAAAATGTTTGATAAGTCGGCCTGTCCTCTGCAAGGGTTCTAGTTGTTAGGAAATTGTTTATCTAATGTTACTTACTCGTACGCTTCTATGAGATTATCGGCTCTCTTCGCGTCCATGATATCATACAGATCGTCCCACTCTTCAACTGGAGGCAGTCCACAGACTTCCCTCCATTTGGTGTAACCTGGCAGACCGTGGTCTCTTCCCCTCTGAAGGCTGACAGCTGACAAGTCATGGCCATAGTCCAGCCCGGGCGGTTGGAAGAGGTGATCACGAACCTGTAATAAACACTTGGAAGTGAAGGGCTGCTGTATCAAACGATGATAAACGCCAGAAACTTCTAAAAGTACTTGGAAATCTTTAGTTTATCCTGAGTTATTACTAAAGAATATAATGTATGCCCAATGTATTGACATTTTAATGAAAAGAACAGCAAACTATTAGAAATTACAAGCAGCACCAAACAAAGGCCTGTCAAATCGTACAGTACTAAACTTTCAAGGGCGGATCCAGCTTGTGGTTAAGGAGGGGGTCATTTTCGGAAAAGGGGAGGGGTCAAAGGGCATTTTTTTTTGTAATATTAGACCCAAGAAAATCGGTTTTATTCTATATTTGGGAGCTTAAGGGTCATGACCTCCATGACTCCCCTCTGGATCCGCGTTTGCAACACTTCCGCAAGACAATTTAGAAGAAATGTGTGCATGCTGCAGCAAACAATTATTAAAAACAAATATTGCACCTGAAACTGGTTTTTCAATTGCAACTGTGCAAGGACTCATTCATTCATTCACGAAGAAAGAGCTGAATCAACAGCTCCGAAAATTTTAATAATTACATAACATTAAGAACTAAGTCAGTACTGGATCATAACTTAAAATCTTTGCCTCAACTTTTCCTAACTAAATGATTGAGTTCGTTTTACCTACTTATAATATGTCTTACGCTAAGGTTTCAGGGAAACAAGAAGCTGGTATATTTGGAATTAATCAAGAGCTCGAATCCGTCTTTTTATCATAAAAAGAAACCATTTACCTCTGGCGTGATGTAGCTGTCGACTGTATGTGTTCTTTTTAAAGCAGCACCGCGTATCAACAGGTCCAGCCCATTGTGGTATAGGAGTTGGGGATTAAAGTATGTCTCGTGCAATGGAACCTGACCTTCTTCACTGTATCCGTATCCATAAAGTTTCAGTTCATCCTATAACAAGTCAGTAAACAATAAACATTAGTTTTTTGCTTGAAAAACTAATAATTTGTACAATACCAGAAATAAAAAAGTATCTTTCTAATATTAATACAGATAGCTTTCTGGCAATAGTATAAAATAAGGCATTGACTTGGCATAGATAGTTTTTTGTACACCAGAGTTCTGACAGAGCTCGAATGGTCACTAACATTAAGCCTAAGGCGTGAAAAAATGAGAGTGGCGCAAGTTATTTTAACATAGATTCAAGTCATTGAAGGTTTTGTAAAAACATCGGCAAAAACCTGGACTAAATACATAGCAGTTTTATAGGAGGGTTTGTAGTATTACAACGTAGGTATCATTTTGTTTTAAATTGTACATTAAATTTTCAGGAAAATAATTGGTAACTTTCTTAAAAGTAACTTTAGAAGGCTTACATCATTGTTAATTTACATGTACAATAAATTTACTAAAAGAAAGTCAAAGATATGCAAGAACTTACACCAATGTCATTCTGACCTGAGCAGCAGTTTCCGTTAATATACAGCTTTCGAGTGCTCGTAGAGAGCAAATACAAATTTTTGTATTTTTTGTACAAATGGTACACTTAATGGAGGAACTACAGAGGAACAAAAAGCCTTGCAATTGGTAAAATTTTAATTTACACCACTACCATATTAATCGGTCCAATTGTCGGTATCTTACCAGGCGTAGGATGTGCTTTTCTTCTAGGAGTTAGGATGTTCTTCCGACCTCAGAGGGAAAAAACCCCCGAAGAAAAATAAATGTTTTTATACAGAGAAGTTCTGAGTGTTTTAAATGAAAAATCTGTTGACACCAACTAAATGAAATATTACGAGTTGAATGGAACTAAACAGTTGACACGTGCCATGAAAATTCAGCTGGGCTTAGCATAGGATGTTCTCCTGAGATTTAGGCCGGGTGGCAATCTCCAAGAGAAATTAAACTAAGAAATTCAATGTTATTTACGCAGAATGAGATGTTTTTAACCGTATTTCATTTGAGAGATCAGGTGAAGCTAGATGCAGGAAAGGTTTTCAAATTATTGAGCAAAACTGCTGATGCTTGAGTTAATAAAACCTAGCAATGTTTTCGAATTGCCAGCTGATTTTATTGGATATAAATGCATAGTTTCTAAAAAATTGTTTTCACATCAATACCATTAAAGCTTTTTAAGCTTTAGACACTTTGTTATTTTCTAAGACAAAACAACTTGTGCTAGTTTAGGCTTAAAAGATTCAGGATGTGTTGGTAGAACTGTGATGAGTAAAAGTAAAATGTGTTTGTTTTGTAACCTGACTTGTTTAGTAATGAATAGAGCAGCGGTTCCAAAACCCCGTGTTCCATAGAACTCTAGTTCAAGTTTTTTCTATACAGAAGAAAGCAATTATGGTTGCGAATGATTATCATTTAACTTCCAGATCGCTATCACTTTCTCGTGTAGTCGTTTATAAAAATGGGGCTCTTTGAAGCAGTAAGAATTCCGTGGCTAAAATGTTTGGGAACCGATGGAACAGCGGTTAAAGTTGAAGGTCAGGAATATATGTCGTGCCTATGAACATTTTGCTTCAAATGCAATGAGTCACATATGACAGTTTTAAAAAATGGATACTAGTTGATGAAATAAAAAGAGCTTCGCAAGTAACAAAATGGTTTTCGAGATCAAGGTCGTTTGAAAATGTTGTTTTCAGTTTTGTTATCTCTCTAGGTGCTTAGGCTGCAAAAGACCACCCTAAGACAGTACTTAGAAAAAATATAAACAGAGCTCTTAGTTTTGCTGCTTAAACGGTTGCAAAATAGCTAGTTTTCGAAAAAAAAAAAAAAAGAAGGGTCAAAGTTCAAGGCCAATTATTCTGTAATCTATGGATAAATAACTTTAAGATGTAGCTATAACACATTTGATGTATTTTTCACAAGCTATCGCTGCATTTGGATTAGATTGGATAGCAAAGAGCCTACAACTTTAATAGAGCATCAGAATCCTCCTGAAACTAAAAGTTTTCTAGATAAAGAGAGAAAAATTATAGCAAAAACTGAGAAAACGAAGGTTTTTAGCAAACTTGCAATAGCTAAAATTCAAATTTCACTAATTTTAGGGCATTAAATAGCAATTTGTCTGAAATATTTTTTTCAATGCTAGATATTGATTGCCAAAATCAGAAGAATATCTCGATTCAATTATTTGTAAAGCAATGGAAGAAGACTCCTCAAAATTGCTACCAAATAAAAGACGAAAAACAACGCGAGAAAATCAAATTAAGATAGTTTTAATTGTTGTAACTTACTCGCTCAGTATTTTCTCGCAGTTGAATCATGTCATCTCTTTTAAGGATATGATCAATTTCTACAAGTTATATTTTTTTCATCATTAATGTTGCGATACTTAGCATGGTTCTATTTTGTGGTGAATTCCCGAACTTCACAGGTAAAAACAACTCTCCACTAGCTTGATTTTGCCATTTTCACTGCTCTTTTATCGCGCTTTGATGAAAAATCTTGACGGTAGTTATTTCTTTGTGATAAACATTAAAAAAATACAACACACATTTGCAAAAATATTTTTTTTTCATGATGCAGAAAATCGACAGCGTCCATGTCGTATGATTATGCGGCATGTAAAAGATCCCTCGAGTACTTGTTTGGCGTTAAGTATTTTTTGGCAAAATTAAACTCCAAATGCAGTTTCGTATCGAATAGAGCCCATGTGCCTCCATCCAGTGGGGAAACTGGGCGTCAAAATTCTGTGGCAATGGCATTCAACCGATGGTGGTGCCACATGAAAGAGTGGGTGCCGGTCTCGGGGAATGCACTAGGTCTGCAAATGGCGAGAAGCTTTTTTAGCAGCCCCATTAGAAAGAAAAAAAAAAAAAAACTCAAACACATAAACTTGAGAAAAGGAAATTGATTTTCACCTGCACTAAGCTATGTCCAAATCTGAATGCAGCTGCACCAAATACGTTGTAGACACTAGGATTAAGTGTGTCATCATATCCCTCGTAAGGTTGATGAGGATTCAGCTTTAGCTCATACTCTTCCAACGCTTCGTCCCCTAGAAAGAAATTCCCTTTTCATGATATCGGCATCATATAGGTAGTGGAGAGCGGGGCTAAAAGTTCCGAAGGTAAAGTTGTTTCCTTTGAAATTGCTCAACGATGAAAAAAGATAAATGTATTTTGTCAATATATTGTAAAATAGAATGCTACAGCACACAAATGGCTGTTAGGGCCGTTGCTAAAGGGGGTGCACCCCCACCCTTTTTTCGGAAATGGGGCAATTTCACAGTAATAAACTGAAAAATCACTAATTTTGCATTTTACTACTGTGCATTTTGCAGTTTAAACTGGAATCTCGGCTGCCAGAACAATACTGTAAAAGCAACAGTTTATTTTTTGCAGTGTAGGGGGATCCATAAATTATTATATTGCACAGAAGATCACAATATTTGTAGATGTAGAACGAGACATTTCCCCAACTTTAAATTAGATTTTAAGATTATGTTCCAAACTGTAACTCCAGAATGATTGGATGGCACACTGAGCGGGATATAGTGTTGTCAACCTATTTTCAAAATCAAAAATAGAAAACTGGTGTAACTGATAACCTTTCAGTCAGAGTGCAGCCATTGTCTTTTCAGTTTCTTTTCAGCTCAAATATTTGAAAAAAAAAAAGTGGTACAAAAGTAACCAACATGATTCAATGTTGCACTAAAGCAACTGTATACACTGTAAAAAATGAACTGTTGTTTTTACAGTATAATACTGGCATCCGAGGTTCCAATTTAAAACTGCAAAAGGCACAGTGATAAACAGTAAAACTAGTAATTTTACAGTTTATTGCAGTAAAATTTAGCTGCATTATACTGTAAAAACAATAGTATAATACTGGCAGCAGAGGCTCTAGTTTAAAACTGTAAAACGCACGGTAATAAGCTGTTAAATTAATAATTTTACAGTTTAGTACTGTACAAGTAGCAGTTTTACAGGTTATTACAGTAAAAATAGCAATTTTTACAGTTTATCACCATAAAATTAGGTGTATTATACTGTAAAAACAACATTCATTTTTTACGGTGCACGTACTGAATTTGAATTGGAATAATTGAAGTGGCTGCGTGAAAATTAACAAAAAGCACACTCACCTAATAATAAAGGAAGAAATTCATTGTATACTATGTGTTGCAACTCGGCGATCATAATTCTTCGAGCTTCCTGGAATAAGGTTTCGTCTGACCACCCCGGGTTAAGCTTATGTAAAGTATTTGCTATTCGGTTGTGCTCTCGGTACCACACAGCGGTGATTGCTGTCAGTTCAACCAACATATTGGTTCTTGAATCTCCTGGAAGTAAATTATTACTTTTAGTATTCTGATTCATGAAAATTATCAACGAATAAGAAGAAATATTTTAAATTTGATTTTTTTTCCAATGAAAACTATAATGCAAAGAGTTACCACCCAGATGCCAGGGCTATGCAATTACACCCACTGAAGCAATTACAACCACTGAAGCAACCCACCAGCTGAAGCAATTACACCCACAGCTGAGCTATGACAGTTTGAGAATGCAGTTTCGTCCTTATTCTGGACCCCTCAGTCAGGAATAGCCAATAGCCGACTTGGAGGCAAAGATCTTCTCATTGTAGCTAAGGGCCGAATTCAAGTGAAACACCATTGCAATCGCTTCGAGGCGATCGCAATAAACCAGAATAGCAATCGCTACTGGAAGTCGAATTACGATAGAATCGCATCTAGTAGCGATTGTAACGTTTCACTTGAATCCAAATTTTTTTAATTTGCGATTGCATTGGTAAGTTGCGATCGTAGTTAAACCCTTATTAGGGTAGGTATGGTGGTGACGGGTGGGGTTTAAATAAATAAAATAAGTTGCGATCGTCCGCGTTTCACTTGAATTCCTGCCTAAGATTGCCAACAAACTGATAGATACAATGAATTGATTTTACCAGCGAGCGTCAGCAAACCATGGTGCGACTCAACTCGAAATTTGAAGCGGACGCTCGCTTTTAATATAAATTCATTTCATCTACCACTTTGTTGGCAATCTTAGCTATAATAAGAGGATCTTTGCCTCCAGCTCGATCATTGGCTATCCCTGACTGAGGAGTCCACAATAAGGACGAAACTGCAGTCTCAGGATGTCATAGAGGAGCTGTGGGTGTAGTTGCTTTAATGAAATCTATTACTTCTTGATTTTACAGCTTTTGCTGAGGCTCAACTCGAAATTTGAAGCGGACGCTTGCTGGTAATATAAATTCATTTTATCTACCACTTTGTTGGCAATCTTAGCTACAATAAGAGGATCTTTGCCTCCAGCTCGATCATTGGCTATCCCTGACTGAGGAGTCCAGAATAAGGACGAAACTGCAGTCTCGGGATGTCATAGAGGAGCTGTGGGTGTAGTTGCTTTAATGAAATCTATTACTTCTTGATTATATAGCTTTTGCTGAGCTTATACAGTGAACTCTCACTTACACACCGCCTCATTTATGCGCCTGTTTCACTTATACGACGATTTTAAATGGTCCCTGCACATTCCATAGCGAAATAATGATAGTATTATTCGTTTATGCGTCGCTCTAAGGATAAATATTTCACTTATGTGCCGAATTTTCCGTAAAATGTAAAAAGAAATGACTTATTTTCTTCAAAAAATAAGCATTTTTCGTCACTTCCCACTTTTATCTTTCGGCATTATTGCTCACGGAAGGTATTTTCCTCGCATGAACTAGACTTCGGAGAGGGACAATTACCTATTATGGATCGTTTTAAAGGGAACTTTTGTAATTAGGTATGCTACAGTTTTCGTTTTCTCTTTATCACTGTAGTTACGTTACAGTCGTTACCAAACCGTATAGTTATATGTCTCTTACCTATAGAAACATTCTTATTCATTCTCTCATTAGAACCTATGTTGCGTTTTAGTCTTTTAAATAAGCTTGCTCACTTATACGTCTCTCTCACTTATACGCTTTTTTCTGTTGGTCCCATGGGCCGGTGCATAAGTGAGAGTTCACTGTAGTTTTAATACTCACAGCTCAACCACCAATTTATGTCAGTTAAACCAATATATTGGAACTTGAATACTCCAGAAAGATATCATTCTCATTAACATTGTTAGCACGCAAAAATATAAACAAACGAGCAGAGAGAAATAATTGAAATTTCAAATTATTTTAATTTAAAGGTTTTTTTCTTGGTATATGATAGTTCAATCAACTATTGCAGTCAGTTCAACCAACGTATTGGTTCTGGAACCTCTTAAAAACTGGTATTTATTTCAATATTGCAACAAGGGAAAATTTTTAATGAACAGAAGAAAAAGAAAACTTCAAATTTGAAATTACTTCATGCAATGAAAGAAAATTGTAGTTAAATAGCTTATCTTTTTATAGGTATAAAAATATAGGTTGTAGTTTCATATCTGGAGTAGTGGAAAAATGATCTGTTTGGGCTCTATACTCAGTTTCTGTAAAATACGCGCATCAATTTTAGAAATTTTGCATCGTCTCCATGGAAACCGTACGAAAGAAAACAGCTCCACTCTTTCATTTATGCACTACTGTTGAGGCATTTCATTTATTTTATGTTTAGCGAATTAGGCTTACGCTTTTACTTATGTCCTCATATCTCAGTCATTTCTAAACGTTTTCTAACAAATCTAGTGCTGAATAGTTTGTTTCAGCAAGACCTGCCATCATGCGTATCCGTTATATAAATACTTCAAAAAGTATTCTATTAATGTTGATTGAATAATAGTTTAGGCACAAAGAAATTTCAATCGTTTGCATTAAACCATTGTTGCTAAAGTTACGTGGGAGAAAAGTCCATAGCGCCGTAAACTATGACAACCATCAGGGGAAAAGTGCGGAGAGAAGAAAATTAATTTTACTTTGAGCCGCCAAATTTTGAGTTGTTGAGGCACTTCATTTATTTTATGTTTATCGAATTAGGCTTACGGTTTTATTTATATCCTCATGTTTCAGTTATTTCTCAACGTTTTCTAACAAATCTAGTCATACAGTAATGCAGCAAAAATTTCTAAAGAAAAGTTTTGCTTCATTAACGTTGATTTTTTAATAGAATAATAGTTTACTTACAAAGAAATTTCAATCGTTTGCATTTAACCATTGTTGCTAAAGCTAAGTGGGAGAAGAGTCCATAGCGCAGTAACTATGACAACCATCAGGGGAAAAGTGCGGGGAGGGGAAAATAATTTTACTTCCGGCCGCCTCTTCTCGTTACACGGGCTATAACAATGCATAAAAATATTTAACACTGGTTGACTTACCAGCCACAAAACACTTCAGCGGCTCTCTGGGAGTCCCACATTTGTAATCTGATGCATCAGAAGAAGGCATGAAGGAAGCATTGTTGATCTTCTGCGACTCAAGCTGTCCTAGAAAATTTTTGAAATGTCAAAACACATTTCGAGCTTACGCCTATTTCAATCTCACGATTCGATTTCTCTCTCAAGATGAGTAGTTTTGTTTTAATTTTGAGAAAAATAAATCAGTATGATTTAAATTAGCATTCATTTTATCCGAGATAAATAAGTAAGAATAATAAAGATGGTTTTTTGTTTTAGAATGTTTCTATCAGTAATAGGGGGCCTATAGACTCTCTGGCTACGACGCTCGCAGCGTCGTCGTACGCTTGTTGCAGTTGAAGTGTGGGTCTAGGCAGCTAACTACCACAATAATGTCTCTTGTTTTTTGGTTTAGAAGAGATAAATCAGTACTAATAAAAAATGCTTTTCATTTAAGAAGGGATAGATAAAAAAAAAGAGATTTACTTGCACAAGAGATAAATTAGTAGTATCAAAGATAATTATTTAAAAAAAAACAGTAATTATAATGATGGGTTTTCATTTTAGAAGATATTAAGAGAAAGACATAAATTAAGATTATTAGCTGGAAAATAAAAAAAATCAAACTCTGCATCATGAATAGCTTGTAAGAAACCTTGTATTCCTTATGCTAAATTGTAAAATTCATCTCTATTGCTTATTCTCAAAAATATCACTTACAATCAGGCATTAAATTTCACGTTCAATCGCAAATTTTAATTGACTTATTTTATGAATCATGCCATTTTTTTTTTTTTTGAAATGTACAGTATGACAAAGGCTTGTTTTGTAAAAGTTGATTGTTTCAAAATTGGAATGCGCTTCCTGTTTTCAGCATTCGCCCTTTTTAAAGTCACAAAAATTAATAAGGTCACGAAGAGACATTTAGTAGGCAATCATAATTATCCCAAAAGCAGAATATGGTTAGTTGAATCAACTATTAAGAGATGGCGCCACCATTGCAACTGTCTCACGATCACCCAATGGGATTTTGCTTATGCCTTTGAATGAACATTTAAAAATTTTCAAATGATTGTTTTTAATACGCTTTTATTAGTTTCACACGTGGGTTTGTTTGTTTGTTTTTGTATGTAACTCTTAATAAAAGATAAATTCATCTTTATAAATTCAAAAGTAATACATTTAATACTATTATTAATACTACACTATATTACGTGTTACAATATATTACATGTTGACTAGGTGACCCGTGCGGAATTCCGCAAAAAAAAAAAAAAAAAAAAAAAAGTAAAATCTTGTACGTTTGCACGACATCGCCATCAACTGCCGTCGTTCTGACAACTTTTCAAAGAGATCAAAGACACGTTCACTTTTCCAACTACTACAAAAGTGATACCCTATATTAAAATCAAATACCCAAGGCTACTACTAAACTAAATACTAACGTTATCGCAAAACTACCATAGTATTTTGAAACAATAAAAGTTACAATTAAGGTTTACCGAGCTAAGCCTTGGCTTGAAATGTCGCATTTAAAATTGATTTGAACAACAATGGTATAACGATTTTAACAGTTGAGCAAAAAATTTAACTTTTTCAAACTTCAATCGCTTATAAGTCGCTTAAACGTGGATTTTCGAGATTCTCGTTACGCGGCGCTAGCGGAGAAACGTTCTAAAGAACGCATTTTTTTTAATCTTTCGAATGAAATCAAAATGGAGACGATACGACAATTTTTTCGCTAGATAAAGTCAATTTTGTGCCCAAAAATTGAAGTTCGAATAAAAAACGAACCGACATTTTTTAGAGGGTGGGTCTAATTTTCGTCAATAGCCCGCGGGATAAGCTTCAAAATCATAAATTTTCATGCAATTCGATTAAGAAATGAGCGAGTTTCGACCGGGTATAGGATTCGGCTTAGAGAAATAATATATGGAGATGTATTTTAAGTGTTTCAGTTGTTTGTATGTAACCGAATAAAAGATAAAACTCACACTCTTAGCAAATATAAAAGTAATATATTTAATACTATTATTAATAATAAAGGCTAAACTATGTTACATGCAAAACACCATGTTACATGTTGAAGTATTACAAGTGCAAGAAAACTTAGTGAATATTCAATCGTTTTGAACATCAGAGAGAAATCAGATTATCATGAAATATGTTGACTAACTCTAAAAGCGTATTTTTTGGTTTTTTTAAACTATATTTTAAAATTATTTAATACTAAAAGTAACTAAATCATCGTTACCCTTGTGGAAAGATCTCAACGTTGTCATCCGTTGCAAGTTTGCGCCGTATACTACAGACGCATCTAAGAACGATGTTGCTCGATTTAGCTGCTCTCGTCGACCTATATTGTGAAGGAATAAGGAAGTAATGAGGCTAACAATGAATTAAATCTGATTGTGTGACAGAATATGCAATTTAGTGAAAATGAAAGAAAATTGATGAAGAGAATCTTGTAATAAAAGTGTAAAAAAAATAAGTAAATAAAGCAAAATCAATATGAGCTAAAACAGCAATAAGTAGGGGAGTGTGGGTGTGGAACATACTGTTTCTATGTTCGGCAGTAAATTTTTGTACGTTCAAAGTAAAAAAATAAAATAAATTTTACAGGAGAAGGATTTTGATGTACTATTTCAAAGGAGGAATGTGCGTCAGTTTATCAGCGAATAAATGTGGATGTGTGTTTCAATAAATCAAGACTTCAAGTTTAGTACAGTATAGCTAGTAAAAAAGCCAATAGGATGCTTGGGTTTATAAATAGATCTATTTCAAACAAATTTAAGAAGAATAAAATAAATACCTTTGTGCGATTGATGTGAAGTTTAAATCCAACGTTAAAGATGCACAAATATGCAGGTATACTGCAGATAGGTGTTTCGGGGCTACAAGGAGCCCCCTTTTTCAATGCAAGAAGTGTGAGCTTGAGGATGAAGAATCATCCGATAAAAGCAACACGTTCGAACAAAAGACAGTATAAATTTATTTCTTAACAGTTTTTTCTTGATGGTTTCATGTAATAAATTTCGGCTCTAAGCATTGTCTTGTTTGTTTTGTTAATATCCAATTTTTGAAATTTATACTGTCTTTTGTTCGAACGTGTTGCTTTTATCGGATAATTCTTCATCCTAAACCTTGCATTGAAAAAGGGGCTCCTTGTAGCCCCGAAACACGTGTCTGCAGTATACGTGCATATTTGTGCATCTTTAACGTTGGATTTAAACTTCAAGTTTTCAGGTTCTTCTGCCTTTATACAGAAGTTTGGTAAAACCTCATTTATAGTATGCTGTTCAGTTATGGTCTCCTTATATTAAGAAAGATATTAATTTATTGGAAAGGGTACAAAGGAGGGCTACAAGATTAGTGAATGGATTTCCTAATTTAGACTATGATTCCAGACTTAGAATGCTTAATATGTATAGTCTTGAGCAAAGGAGAACCACAGGGGATTTTATATTTTTATGAATGACATTCATGAAAATGTTTCTGGAAACATGAATTGTTTTGCCGATGATGTCAAACTTATGGGGGTTGTAGAAAATGACGAACAAATAAATCAGCTGCAACAGGATTTGGATCATATTACTAAATGGGCAGACAAGTGGGGTATGGCAGTTAATGTTGAGAAATGTCAAGTGCTGCATTTCGGTCATGGAAATAAGCATACAAGCTATTATTTACAGGGTTCAGTCATTAGTAGGGCAGATAATGTTATGGATCTAGGTGTCTTAATAAATCAGAATTTCAAGTCTAGTCAACAGTGCAGCATAGCTAGTAACAAAGCCAATAGGATGCTTGGGTTTATTAATAGATCTATTTCAAACAAATCTAAGAAGGTTCTTCTGCCTCTATATAGAAGTTTGGTAAGACCTCATTTGGAGTATGCTGTTCAGTTTTGGTCTCCTTATCTGAAGAAAGACATTAATTTATTGGAAAGGGTACAAAGAAGGGCTACAAGGTTAGTAAATGGGTTTTCTAATTTAGACTATGATTCCAGACTTAGAATGCTTAATATGTACAGTCTTGAGCGAAGGAGAGCCAGAGGGGACATGATTCAGTTGTTTAAATTTATCAAAATGAAAGATGTTATAGGGTTAAATTTTTGCACGGAAAGCAGGATAAGGGGTTATTGTTATAAGCTGTTTAAATTTAACATGAAAATGGGAAAAAACTACTATTTTGGCAGAGTAGTGGGAACTTGGAATAGTTTATCGGAAGAGGCTGTAAGGAGCATTGGAGTAGATGGCTTTAAGAGGGGCACTGATCTTCATTGGGGTCTTTAATTTGACTAGGACTAGCCCAGTTGGGCCCAGAGCCTGTTGCTGGTTGTCGCATTAGTATTTGTATTTGAATTGGAAAAAATTGAAAAATCACTCAGAACCCCTAGTGAAATATGAAATCAAAGTTTTCGTACTACATATTAGAAGAGTTTTCTTCCCTTTTCCTAACAGTAAATTGTTAAGATTGCTTTTCAGACTAGGACTTTAACAGTTGGGATGTTTATTCATACGCTGCAAAAAAGTGAACCGTTGTTTTTACTGTATAATGCTGATATACATGCTGATGTATTTTAAGTGTTTCCGTTGTTGGTATGTAACTCTGAATAAAAGATAAAATTCACAATCTTTGCTAGTACTAAACTAATATATTTAATACTATTATTAGCACTAAAGGCTAAACTATGTTTCATTTTGCTGTATTATAAGTGCGTGTTAGTTTGATTAACTGTAAAAGAGTATTTATTTAGTTTTTTAAAACCATCATTTGATTATTTGGCATAAACTCAGCTATCTCGTTCCTCGAAACTTTCTCCTATATTTCCCACAAACTCGGACTAATCTCAGGAACTTCATGTTCAATATCCCTCTAACTGATTGCTTACCGAGGGCCGTCATTCCAAGTTTTTCCAGGGGGGGGGTGTAAAGGGTCCAAACGCAATGCAATTTCATCCGAAAACATTAAAAACCACGCCCAGTTATGCGTAAATACATTGATTTCTCAAAGCCAGGGGGGGGGGGGCAATTGAACCGCCCTGCCCCCTAAATGACGGGCCTGATCTTACCCATGCACTCCCCGTGTACGGGGAGGGATCTCAGCAAGTTCAGGCACTTCACATTTCTCGGCCCGTAGAAAGGATCATCCTCTGGTATTTCGATTTGCAGACACTCGCGGGGCCGTAAGTCGGGGTACCAGTCGTACAGCTCATCACAGCACTGGATGCCCTCTGGAAAGAAAGTAAGATTAGTTATTAAATACTCATCGTAAGTTCAGACTTTACGTTAAGACAGTAAGTTGTTTCTAATACCCCTTCTGGTTCGATGGAGTCAGACCAGATCAACGAATCCGTTGACATTAATGAAATCCGATACAAAAAGGGGAGTAGTATGGATATCCTCCCAATTCAAACCCAAACAGTTCAATTTATGTTGAGGTGAAGCCTGGTCATGGTGGCACTTAGGGCAGAGAGGATAAATCTTACTTCCCTCAGAATATTTAAGGCCTAAGTAAGTAACCGCCCCTAATCTAGGGCTAAAGCAGAAACATGCAGTGCACCACCAGCTCGTTCATTCCATCCACGGACTGCAGTTTCGTGCTTACTGTGCACTCATCAGCATGGAATAGGAATTAAGCGAGCTGGAGGCAAAAATCCTCTTATAGAGCAAAAAGAGCCAACAAAAACTGGTAGCTAATGTGAAAATTAGATTACCAGCGAGCGACTGCACTGGTACGGTAGTCGTTGTACCGTACCATTTCGAGTGGTACGGTACAACTCGAAAATTTTGAGGCAAAGCTCACGTATAAAGCAGTAGTAACCGCCCCTAAGCCAGGGCTAAGGTAGAAACATGCAATACACCGCCATCTTGTTTATTCCATCCGTGGACTGCAGTAGCTCGTTTAATTCCTATTCCGTGATGATAAGTGCATACTAAGCACGAAACTGCAGTCCTTGGATGGAATAAACGAGTTGGTGGTGTATTGAATGTTTACTTTAAGAGTTTTCTGAATGATCTCTACATAGTATAAAACAAAGTCTCAAAAGCGTCTGTTTGTTTGAACGCTCAAAACTCGAGAACTGCCCGGCCAATTTTGCTACAATTTTCAGCGTTTGTTCCTTTTCGCACCGGAAAGGTTCGGAGTCCTGTTCAAAAAAGTTTCAATAAACGGTTCTTTTTTATTCCTATTCAAGTCTATGACTTTTTTTTTACACATAGGAAATAGTTTACAGATGAAGGCAAGCAAGAAAGTTGGCAATTATGTGCTTTTAGTCCAAAATTTCAAGAGAAGACGAAGTTTGAGCGCAGTTATAATGGCTATCTATAAAGATGTTTGATACTAGTGGGCACGCTCAACATCATTGAAAACATCACTGAAGCATGAGACTGACTTTGTGACTTGACTTTGTGTATTAAACTATTCCTCCATTGACTGCAATTAAAAATTTGAGGACAACATCTGATATTTAACTACTAACATGGTTATTGAGTAGTTACAATAAAATTAATATAGTAAGAGTAGAAACACTTACTTGAATCTATGCCTGTCTGTATGACGTCATGATCCACCATCAAGCCAAAAACAATAAATAAAGTTGTAGTATTTCCGTCTGGCTTCAATCTCTTGGAATACAACTGTCGGCTCAATTGTCTTGCGTTAGGAAGCGTGTCACCATTCTTTGCTTTGCGAATTGCGGATACGCCTGAAAAAATAATAACAGTAATAAATCAGTAAAAAAATATTTTTTAAAACAACTGTTCTTTGTTTTTCTTTATAAAGGTCATCTGTTCTGTTTTTCTTTTGATATAGCAAACATGTTGAAGAGTTTGACCACATAAATTGTGCAAAAATACTCCACAGCATCATTTCAATTTCCCCCTGAAAACGAGAGGAGGCGGCTCAAAGTAAAATTAATTTCCCCCTCACAGCACTTTTCCCCTGATAGTTGTCATAATTACGGTGCTGTGGACTTTTTCCCCACTCAGCTTTTGCAACAATGGTTAAATGCAAACGGTTAAAATTGCGTTGTGCGTGAACTATTACTCTATTTAAAAATCAACGTGAAAAAAGTACAATTTTACTTAGAAATTTTTTCTGTATTACTGCATGACAAGATTTGTTAGAAAACGTTGAGAAATAACTGAGACATGAGGATATAAATAAAAGCCTAAGCCTCATTCGATAAACACAAAATAAATGAAATGCTTCAACAACTCAAAATTTTGAGGCAAAGCTCAGTAATAAAGCAGTAAGTAACTGCCACCAAGTGCGGTCGCTCGCTGGTGTTCTAATTTTCACATTAGCTACCAGTTTTTGTTGGCTCTTTTTGTTCCATAAGAGGATTTTTGCCTCCGGCTCCTTAAATTCATATTACATGCTGATGTGTGCATAATTCGCACGGAACTGCAGTTCGTGGATGACATGTTTCTGGCCAGTGGTCGGAAGTAGCGCGCTACAAGTAGCGAAACTACTGTAGTAGCTACATTTTTTAGTAGTTTGTAGTGTAGCGCACTACTTTTTAAAAAAAGTAGTTTGTAGCGATTTCTGAAAACTACTTTTAAATTAAAATAATAAATGAAAAAAAATAAGAAAAAAAAGAGAACGAAGGAAAAAAACAAGGTTTTTCTTGTGTCGAATATTTGTAAAAATTGAAAAAAAAATCTAAAAAGGACAAATTTTAGCAAAAACAAGGAACAAAGCGGAAAAGTAACAAGTAAATTCAAAGACAATTCCTATTTCTATTCCATATTCGAATGAGGTAATTTTTTAATCTAAACCACTTTTCGAATTTTTTCGGTCGATCCTCAAACGGTGTATATCTGTTATTTATTTATTTTTTAAAAAGTAGCGAAGTAGCAACTACATTTCAAAAGTAGTGTAGCTCGCTACATTTAAAAAAAAGTAGTTGTAGCTGTAGTTAACTACATTTATAAGAAAGTAGTTGTAGTTGTAGTTCGCTACGAAAAATATGTAGTTTTTCGAACCACTATTTCTGGCTTAGGGGCGGTTACTTACTGCTCTATATCGAAGTAAATGTTTATTGACATGCTTGCTCGTTAATGTCATTCAATAGCATTTGTCAAAAAAATGGGTACCTACCATCGCTGTAGTGTGGTTCCGCCATTCTGATGAAGGCAGTTCCGCTTTGGCCCCAAAAGGGATGCTTTTTGTTATTGCAGGTCCCGTCAGCGTTTCTGTATTTATCTGTCGTGAAGCATTTCGCTCGCCGCCTAGGTTTGCACTTCCTTGGCAAGAAGGACAAGTCGACGCTGAAACGGAAAACAATACAATGAAATCCTCTTACGACGAATACCAGTACAATGAAATAGATGTACTGGTTCAGAGAAGTAAATTTTCAAAATTCAAATCAAATTAGTACAATATCATCATGCACACGTACCATCTGCCTAATGTCTTCCTCATTTCCTCAGCCATGAGAGCGCAGTCTATGGTGTCCCGAGGAATTGGAGCTCCCATCGTGATTTCACTGAACGCTAGAGGACACATGGATGGAGCAGCGACACCTAAAAAGATGACACGTTGTTAACCCTTTAACTGTCAAGTTATTTTGATGATTTGGGTGCACAAATTGTCAAATTTTTTTATTACAAAAATCAAATGTTTAGTACAAAATAAAAAAAACTTAGTTGTTAAAAATTGATATTTTTGAATAAGCACATGAGTAAAATATTTAAAGTTTTGTAGCCACTGCATATTTGCTTGAGGCGGCTGCCACTCAACATGGCAGTTGTAACCCTATTGGAAAAAATTTCAAAAACCACTATCAAAATGATACTGGAAAGAGCAAAATATTACCGGGAATTTAAATTCTGGTATCAAACCTTAGTGGACATTTTAATCCCAGTATCAAACTTTAGTGGAAATTTTAACCCTGGTATCAAATCTTAGTGGAAT
>JAXGGA010009252.1:0-52359 GCA_038373865.1 Uloborus plumipes | reverse complement strand
GTAGCCGCATAACCAGTATACAAAATATTTTTGGAAAAAAAAAGTCAGGCATTAATGGGTTAAATAATTATTATATGGTTTATTAATTACAAAAAAAAAAATAAATATTTTTGTAAATCCATACTTATTTTCTAAGCATTAATGTATTTGTTCAATCAATAATGTATGTATTATTGCAATCATAATTGTATTTACAAAAGTTATTGTGAATGTATGCATTGACGCTTTAGTTAATTATTCATCTTAATACATGTATAATATTTGCATTAACGTGCAATACATGAATATACAATATTACATATTGTTTTATAAGTTATGCTATGGATAATTTATACAAAATATAGTTTTTAACGTATGCTGTTAGGTTTATGTTTCTGTTGCTGGAAAGGTTGAGTTGAGCCGAGGTTGTTGAAATGGAATCATTGTCACAATCACCTCAACAGCCAGATTGTCTTTTCCTTTTCATCAAGATTTAATCGTAGTTTTTTCTAAATTCATGTCTTCTATTCAAAATCGGTTAAACACATAAGAGCAAAAATTATTAGCAAAGAAAATGCCTTTCTTCTTATACATGATTACAAAATGATTTTTCATTCGCTGGAAATACCAAATACGCATACAGTTGTACCTTTTTGAAGTCAAAGCTTCGTTTTAAAAGAACATTTTTGAAATACAGGAACACTTATGCTACAAACCAAGAAAGAACATTTTCTCAGACTCCAATTTCTTATACTTAAGAAAAAGAATCGTTTTCCTGTTTCTGCAAAAATTTTCCACTATGGCTGTTGCTCTTACTGTATAACAAAGTAAAGCAAAATATGGAATGGAGGAAAAACTTATTTCGTTTTTTCGGTTAGGACGAAATATAGTTGGAAGTTTATTACATTTGCATACATTTGAACTCAAAATGTATTTCACTATGAACTGCAGACAGAATACTGTGATGGCAAAGTTTTTTTTTTACTTTTACAGCTCGTTTTGTTTGTGGTGCGAATTTTCGTCAGTTAATTGAATTCGCTCAGAGAAAATGATACTCATTTTAGGAATATTTTAGCTTTTATGGCAGGTTTCATTTGTAAAGAGGATTTTCACTTTATATATAATTCTATTTATCCAATGACTTAATATTCAAAGCTAGTTTATATCATAAACATGGAAAAAATCTGCTTTATAAAATGTAAAGTAATAACGGAAAGAGATTTTGAAAAGGAAAAAAAGCGGAGAAATAAATATGGATTATACTATGCACATCAGAAGCAGTTTTAAAACATATACTGATAATATTTCGTGCAGATCTTTTTACCGGCAAGAACAGATAGATGCTAATGAAAATGTCAATAATTAACGTTTTTTAAAGAAGAGTTGGTCTACACACACGCACACACACACCTCCATTTTAAATATATATATTAATGAAAGTTATAATATCCAAAACGACGATGCTGAGTACTTGTATTACGGACTGGCATGTTTTTATCTTACGTACATTGAGGATTAGGTGTTTCGTCAGAATCGTTTCAAATGGGCTTACAGCACATGCGTTGACATAAAACGTGATGGTGACAAACAGTTATACTAAAAAAAAAAAAAAAGTAGATAGTTTTTTAAGTCAATTTCATAGTTTTTAAATTACCTATTTTTGTTAGTTAACTAATGTGTTACTAATTACGCTACATTGTTTTTCCGCGCTTCTTCTTTATGATTAACACTAAATCTTAAGACCACACTTTACACTTTTTTCACTTTTTAAACATTGTTTTTTGTTTTGTTTTGCTTTTTCTTTAATTATCATCACTATACATGAAATTATATGCCGTTTGAAAATGAATAAAAACTCAAAAACCCTTTTTGTGCACCAAATAAAGTTTCCTTTCGTACAAACAAAAAAATCTTTTTTATCACATATTTTTTATAATCAAAAACCTCAAAGCTCCAGTCCAAGTTCTCCTATGTTTCAACGATTTACTGAAAAACGTACGTGAGTGAGTTACAAATTTTGCTTCATGGCGAGAAAAAACTCTTTACCACATCAATATGCGGTGAAATTCCAAAGATTTTCGTTACGTAAGTTGAGATAAGTTTTTTAATGTTTCAAAATTTCTCTTAAGGTTTTTTTTATCTCTGTTTTTTTTTTTTTTAACTTCTCAACTCATTCATGTTTTTCTTCTTAAATTGCTTCGCTTTGTTTACTTATTCGTAATTATTCTAGTTAAATTTTGCTGTCAGGAAAAATTTCATCATTATAACGTTTTTAGGCTATTTACATGAGACATCCTTCAGAAACACACCTTTAAAGTTCATAAAAACAGCCTCTGCTGTTTTCATAATAGTCTTCGTAGCGAAAAATAGGAAATAGGGCATTGAGCTGTTAATTAATGAATAATATTCATTAACGTGAGCGTTTAACCGGATAGCGGATATAGTGCAGGCGTATCTTCCCTTAGAGCAATTCTATGATTTATTTCCAGTGCTTTTATTACATTACAGTCGTCCCTCGCAACTTTGAGCTTCAACTTTTCTGACGTCATACTCTGTCGCGTGTTTTTTTTTTTTTTTTGAATTGGAAAAGTTCTTTCCTTCAAAAAAAAAAAAAAAAACGTTTTGACTGAGACAAGTTCATCGTAGTCATTTAGTGGGGGAGGGGGGGGGCGTATTTATGAAACTGACTAAAGTGTCAATTATTGCTATATGCTTGAAGCACTTACTGGGGATAGTATGTTGTTGTTTCTGAAACCACTCGGGTGCCCGAGTAGACACATCTACCCGATCTAAGGTGGAATATGTACGGCTTCCGTTTTGTTACGAGCACCATGAAGGTGGAAGTCCAATTTAGCTCAATACGCATGTCATAAAACCCGTTTATAGGGCAGACAGCCATTCACAACGCAGTCATTCATGCAGAGGAAGGATAAGAACAAAGGAGAGTGAAAGTACATCCATGCCTGAGTCGGGATTCGAACCTGGGGCCACCGCATCGCGGTCAGACTCCTCTGACTACTAGACAAGGTGGCCGGCAGGGATAATATATCACTGTGTTATTGAACGAGGCTTTAGGTGCTTTTTGTAAAGAATGTTCGGCTCCACCTTCTTTTCAAACAGTAAGTATTACCTTCAATATGGAAAGAATATAGAGGTGGGTGGCTAGAATATTGTCAATTATTCGCACATGTATCATCATCAAACACGTCACACTGTTTTATAGATTAGTGACATTGGGTAACAACTGTTTGTTCAATGCACAATACTAACAATGTGAAAATATGATATTTATAATAATATCTAATAGGGTCTAATTTTCTCTTATATTTTAAATAATACTAATGTAATGTTGGAAGGAAGGTACCAAAGGAAGTTATTTCATGGCTAGAGGGCTTTAACTATTTTTAAAACTCAGCTAAAAAGTAGCAGAGAAGTTTTCTGAGCTCCAACTAAGGAAACATTCACTTTAAAAATAAGGAGTTATATTTCACGGAAATTAACTTATGGCGGTAGAGTCCGGAACGGATTAACCGCGATAAACGAGGGTTGACTGTATTACCTTTTCTTCAAGAGTAATTATCATCACCGAAACATTTTAGCAGCAGTAACGCACGAGCAAAGAAACAAATAATTGAAGAAATATATAAGTAAAATATACAAGCTGTTGGGCCTAAATATCGTACACCAAAGTTAAGTTGCTTTACAAATGGTATACATATTTCGCAAAAAAAAAAGAAAAAAAAACAGGAAATTAATGTGCAGTTAATATGATATTGTGTAGCCAAACATTCAGATTCATACAATAAAATTTTAATGCCCGCAGCATATTGGACATGCTAGCTGAATAATACAATATTTCAGTTTTTAAAAAATGCTTCTTATACTGCGCACTGGCTTTTCCAAATGTAGCCTACATAGAAGGAAAATATTTAAAAAAATGTTCAAGAGCAAATGTTATTTGATTCATACATTCATTTGCATACATTTAGTATACTGTTAAGGGGGAAAAACAAGTTACAATTTAGAAAACAAACTACACAACTTTTGTGTCTATTTTTCTTTGATCACATTTTTCATGTAGCCTTTCATAACACTTTTTACGCCTCAACCAGGATTTTCAACGTTTGCCTTCACAAATTCCGCATTATTCGTTACCATCATCATTGTTTGTCTGGTGTGTAAATAAAAGTTCATTTAAGCAATTTATTTATTTTTCAACTATTTCATAAGGTGTGAATCATTGTTTGTTTGAAAACAGAGAATTAGATTTCGAACTCCGTGCAAGTGATGAAACAAAGCAATGTCTGACAAAAAATGCAAAACATTCCTTTTAAAAATTTTATTTTATTTTCACTTCGATTTTACTAATTTTTCAGCTATACAGAATTTCGTAGGACATTTTGACTGTTTGCCCTGCTTACTTTAATGAAGTTTTCAGTTAATTTAGTACATAAAATAAAAGGCATACACACATATAAAACTTTTTTCATATTTATTTTATGGGCTTCAAAATAGCGTAAAAAGTTGAAAGTGCAAAATTGTCCTCAATGTCACATTTACCAATTTATGTAGATTTTTTTAAAAGCCAAAATGAAAAAGAACAAAATCGAATTTTAGAAAACTTGCTGTAAAAAGTGCATTTTTTAAATTGTTTACTCTATTTTTGTACAATATTTCTTGGAACTTGTTTAAAAGTTTTGTCATCTACGGATGAAGACATGTTTTTGATTTCATTATTAGTAAACATGTGTTTCACATTAAAAAAAAGTGCTTGTATCGGAAAATCGTAAAATACATAGGGCAGTAATCATGTAGTGGAATTGGATTTTTTTAAAAAAACTTTTATTTCTGCGAAGCTTTTTTTTTTGGGGGGGGGGGAGAGAGAGTTCTTAAAAAATAGAAATAAAAAAACTCTAGTTTCATTGAAGAGAAAAAAAAAATGGAGTAAGACATCTTTGATCGTTTGAATTAACCGTAAATTATATCTGCTGCTTTGAACTGTACTCAAATTTAAACACTTAACTAGCAGCAGGAATTCAACAAAATTTAGTGTAGAACAAAACCAATTCACATCCCTAGTCGGTCAACAAAGTAGGAGTATTTTGTTTTGATAAAATGGTGCACTTTGATTCAATGCATAAATAATCACATAGCTTTTATTGTTGTGCTTAAATATGTTAAATTTCGTTTCATTCTTATAACTATTTCTTGGGGAGCAAGTTTTTTTTTTCTGGGGGGGAGGGGGAAGGGGGAGTGTACATTATCCTATAATCAGGCATTGGACACTGAACAATAATTCAAACTGAAATTCTGTTTTTTAAATTTTGGGACGAGGGGAACAATAATCTAAACCGAAACTGTTTTCCAAAACTTTTTGATGAGGGGGAA
This sequence comes from Uloborus plumipes, assembly GCA_038373865.1. Lineage (NCBI taxonomy): Eukaryota > Metazoa > Arthropoda > Arachnida > Araneae > Uloboridae > Uloborus > Uloborus plumipes. Next base: position 46,992 of record JAXGGA010009252.1, on the reverse strand, counting down.
TAATAGTTCTCACGATCATGGAAGGAGCACATAACTTTCATTGATGAATATTAAATTGAGTTCCACATCTTTCTATCATTTAGAACAGTAATGTAAATTGTACCCACTTCTCTGAACTGCACCTCAGTTTCAAACATTTAACAAGAAATGGGAATGACTTTCACCGAAATTTAGTGAAGGACAAAAGCAATTCAGCCCAACTCGGTCCCCTTAAAGAGGCGCATTTAGTACCGTAATTTCAAGTTTTCCAGGGGGGGGGGATCAAAGGGCGCAACCACAATGCAATTTCATCAGAAACCAGCAAAAACCATTCCCATTTATACATAAATACATTGATTTCTCAAAGCCAGGGAGGCAATTGACCCCCCCCTGCCCCCCTAAATGACTGGCCTGGGCGCATTTTGCTTTGACGAATAAATTACCACTTTGATCTTATTTTGTAATTGCTTTCTTACATCGATGTTGTAGTATGCTATATTTCGTTTTTCCTCATAACTTTCTTAGTGTTCAAATGTTTCTGGCAAAGAGTGTGCATAACTCAATAATCAATCACTGACACTAAACAACAATTTGAACGAAACTCTATTTTTCAAAGCTTTGGGACCAGGTCGAACAATATTTCTCACGATCATCGAAAGAGCAAAGAATTTCCTTTGAAGAGAAAGAAATTGTGTCCCGCATCTTTCTATCACTCGGAGCAACAGTGTAAATTGTTTTCACTGCCCTGAACTGCACCAGAGTTTCAAACACTTAACAAGCAGCGGCAACGACACTCACCAAAATTTAGTGTAGGACAAAATCAATTCATCGCCACTCGGCCCCTTTAAAGAGACGCGTCTAATAAAACCAGGAAGGGGAGAAAAAAAACTTACCAGACAGGGCAGCCAAATTTAATTGCAAATCGACTCCGGATCATTGAAAACGGTAGGGTCTTGCTAGGGCACAGTGATGGTGGTAGGGGGTCAGCTGACGAAACGAGACCTTGGCGACAGGCCCTCCAATTTAATTAAGCTTAATTGTTTCCCTCTGCGGTAAAAGAGCGATTAGAAAAATGTCCCAGCTAGATTAAAAAAAAACTGGCGAGCTTGTTTCAGATCGAAATTCTTTCGTTTCTAAGATTTTATTTCCGGATTGAAAGCCTTTTTCTAATTAGAGGTTCCTCTTTTAAGGAAGACCCCCTCAGTAATGTTGATTAAGAAAGAAAAGGAAGGGGAAAAAAGTGTTTTCTCCCGAATTCATTGTTTCCAAGACTCGTGATTTTATTGTCCAACCCCGAGCAATTCAAGTTTTTTTCTAATTTGTTTTAACGTTCTTTGCTTCTATATAGTTTGAAGACAATGTATGCAACCACTTTTCATAGAGAAATAAATTTAAATGAGGATTTTCAGCTCAAGGTTTTTATCCTCTTGTAGGGTTTAAAGTTTTGGTTTGAAAACAACACATAATCCAAATTCTACATAGGCTGTAAAATAAGGTAACATCCAATATTTACGATAATATTGTTCCAAAGAAAGATGAAAGAATAAATTGTATAAGAGTGGAAGTAAAACTTATGTTCCTGTAGATGCACCATAAAAAAATGTGTAGGGCTACCATTATTTGTGGGTGTAACGTTACACAGCTTCTAGAGTAAGCAGTTCCGATTTTAAGAAAACTTTAATTTTTGGAGAAAAGTTTCACGGAGACTGTGTAAAGCTCCACCGAGAGTGAAAATGACTGAGGAATAGTTAAAAGCTCATGCGTTAAGACAAACCTCGGCGCAGAGCTCTCTAATTCTTAACACATAACCAAGAAGTACCTTAATCGGCCAAGTGGTAAAGCGCGCTTGCTCTGAGAGCTCTCTGTACGTGATAAGTTCGGGGTTCGATTTTTTCGTGTGCAATTAAAATAAACTACGAATTTGTGCAAATTTGGTTGTTTGTGGGAAAGCCTAAATTTGACAAACATTAAATAAACAAATAATATAAAGTAATCTTCTAGCCTGATGAACGCACTTTTTTGTTATTCTTTCTTTTAACAGATAATTCTGTTGTAACCTTGTACAGAAATCGGTGGAACGTTACGCTATAGTTACATTACGATGGTGTAACCTTTCACAAGTGATGTGTTACTTTACACATGAGCCGACAGAGTAGTGTAAAGGTTAAGACGCTTGCCTCTCACACCCAAAGTCGCGGGATCAAATGAATTTTCATGATGCAGAAAATCGACAGTGTCCATGTCGTATGATTGTGCGACATGTAAAAGGTCCCTCGAGTACTTTTTTGGCATTAAGTATCTCTTGACAAATTTAAATTTCTAGTGCAGTTTCGCATCGAACAGAGCCCAGGTGCCTCCATCTAGTGAGGAAACTGGAAGCCAAAATTACGTGGCAATGGCATTCTACCGATGGTGATGCCACATGAAAGAGTGGATACCGGTCTTGAAAAATGCACTAGATCTGCAAATGGCAAGAAGCTTTTCGCGCAACCCCATTGGAAACAAACAAACAAACTTTACACATGATATATCCGTTAAAATACTCCACAGCAGTGGAGGCAACACTGCTGCCACCGCATTTATGGAGTAAGGTTACTCAAAATTGTTTACAGTTTATATCTTAGGTAGATTTTTTTCAGTCAAATAGCTAGTGTAAAGTTCATAGAGATAATGCAAAGCTTTTCATGAATGCCCGAAATGCCGACTATTGGCAGAATGAACCCACGTCTTTACTGAAATAAATACTGCTGGTTATTTACTCGACTGTCGTATGGGATAACTAAAGTAAAATTCCACCAATGACGGCATCAATGGTTATATGCTCGACTATTCAAAAGAAAAAAAATAAAAAACTTTGAAAGAAACGTTTTATTTCATTTCTATAACGAGAAAAAAAAGGAAATTATTCTTTCTGGGGAAGGATAAAATTATTGGAGTTTTTCCAGAGTACATTGGAGTCTCGAATTAAGCGAGGGATGTTTTTCAAGGCTCTTAGCGTAGATCTCGCGTTGTAAAAAAGCTTATGTAAAAATCTTTTGGCATGTAAAAGGCACACACAATCATTTCATGGGCTTGTAAACCGCCTCAAACTGTTTGAAACGAATCATTAACCATACATATTACCGTTTCACACCAGAAAAACTAAAAGCTGCGTCATTCAATGTGAAGTATTGTTACGATGCAAAAAGGAACTAATACTCAATTTTAAATTAGTAATCTTTTTTGCAGTTTAATGATATTTTTACATGGAATCTCTGCTTAATAGCTCATTCTTGTTAGACAGATGGTAGTTTCAAAAGTATGTAATTTTCTTTGCTCTTTAAGAGCAAGAAACTTACTCAAGTTTAACTTTTGTTATTATTTAATTTTTTACTTCATGGCATATATTTTATTCATTTTACTTATTATTATAGATTTAAAATTCACGCAATAATGAATAAGAGCAAAAAAAACTTAAATAATTAAGTTTGACATCGTTTAGGATTTATTTCACATTATGAAAATTTAAATAAAATGTGTGACTTAATAGTCACATTTCAATGCATTTAACATTAAAACGCGTTTTTGAGGTTTTCATCATTTGATAGCATATGCTATGCATTTTTCATTTTAAACCAGCATTGCGTGATAAAAAAATTCTACTTTATGGCCGTCTTCGTATTATTTAAAGCTGTGGTCATTGCATTATTTATTTTTGAACTATGTCATACATTCAAAGGAGTTTGAATACTGTCTAAGAAATATGTAAAGTACATGACCGAGCGTCTCTATTTTTTTTTCTAGTCCTGTTATGTTTCTATATGTAAGTGAAAAAAAATGAGTAGTAAATTTTTCAATCGTGCTTTGGAGTTTGAATTAAAATCCTTAGTAATTAGTTTTCGACTAACGAACTTAGCTCTTCCGATTTCTTTCTTTTATTTCTAAAATTCAAATTAGTTAAAACAATTCATGATTTATCAACATGAATTTAACTAGTTTCAATTTATTTTAATTATTTGATTGACAGTCTTTAATTTTGGAGTTTTGTTTTTAAAAATGTGTTTCTTTCTCTTTCAGTTACTAATCGAAAAAACGAAAAAAATCTTGTGACATTGAATTTGTTTGAATTTTTATGCATGATTTTTTTCCTCTAAACATGCCAAAACATTGGTTGAAGCTAATGTTTACAAATATATGTAATAAGTTTTATTTTTCCTGATTTCCAAGATATAGACTGCGAGACATAAATTTTGACGAAAAAGTGTTATTTTATAATACACACGTAGCAAAAGCGTAGTTGAACGTAGGCCAGATATTCGGGGGAAAATGCACGTATTTAATGTCGAAATAGTTCCTTTTTTGCATTTTATAATCTGTGTATTCATCAATTCCTCCAATTATCATAGATAAAAAAAGTTTTTGAGAAACGTTCTTATAAGTTTACACAAATCTCAGGACAATAAAAATACACGAAAGTATACGTATCACGTCTTGGCAAGAAATAAAAACGCATTTTGTACTTTTTACTTTTTGAATTTCATAAATTTACTCATACTTAAGAGGGTCCTGCATGCAAAAATCGTCAAATGTGTACATCTTTTTAATATTTAACAACATTCTTTGTTTTTTTTCTACTTGAAATGACGCTTGAATCTTGCTTCTATTTTAATTAGAACGAAATGTATATTAATTTCATTGCTTGTTATTTTGAAAATCTAACCGTTAGAATGCTGTTGTCATGGTTTTAAAACTAAACAGCGTTTTTCGCCATAACGCAGTTTTTCCTGATTTTTTTTGCATTCACATTCTTATAAATCGAGAACTGATAATGTTAAAGCAATGAAATTTGGCGCATATTTTGTTCAATTATTTTATTTCAAAAAGTTATTTCAGAATTTTTTGAAATTTTTATTCAACTATGTTGTATTTTTTATTGAATTATACATACATTTTTTATATTATCGAATAAAAGTTAAAGCTTAGATAATTTTTGAAAAAAAAAATGAACATAAATATTTTGAGTTTTAACGTATTATTAAATATTTTGAGTTCAATTTAAACGACTCCATTTTTTCTTTTTTAAGTTAAATTTTAGCAAAACAAAAACATAACATCTATGTTATGACTTAACTTATTAAACAGATGGTTAATCAGTGCAAAAAATGCGAAAATTCTAAACTATTGATTTAAAAAAATTTCAAAATATGTCTCAGAACCCCTTCAATGTGCAAGGTATTTTAATAGTTTAATAATCACTTCTTACTGAACATTAAAGTCGACTAGGAATTTCATTTTTAAAAAAAAAAAAAAAAAAAGTCTGTAGAGAAAATGAGACCCCATCTGTGAATTACGAAATCGAACGGCTTTTCGTCCCCACCTAACAAAGCCAATTGTGTGGCGAGGCTTGAAACTAAGTGTTTTTCGTGTAATTGTGTATCATAGCGAACTGGGAAACGAGAGCAGTCGTCCAACAACGCCGAGACAACTCTTCTTCACTTGCCATAATCACCTCTTGCTTTGGGGATCATCACCTAGAAAAGGGGAAGCACAGGGGGAACTAAGGTGCCTGCAGCGATAAATAAGACTCAACAGACGAAATATAAGACCCAAGAGGCCCGTCCAATTACTTCTGGCATGCAACAAACTAGGTTTCTCCGAGTGGATTGTTTCTCCGGATTTAAAGAGATCAGTTGCTGTAGGGCTTGCTGAACACAGGTATTGAGCCAACTTGGCAAGTCGTTTTCAATGTTCCTCCGAGTCAATTTCCTCTGTTGAAATGACATTTTGGGTTATGACTTCTTTCTGGGTAATGAAAATATCTCTCGGATGAGGAGCCACCATGTAGGAAACATGAAGAGAGAATATTAAATTAACAGTTTGGAATGCACATCTGGGGATGCAAAAGATCTTCCTGGAAATGAAACGCTTGGCCGGAAGACAACTTTAGGAAACGAGGCGTGATTTTGGGTTCCAACTTTTGATAGAAGTCATCAAAGTTTGCAATTTTTTTTTTTCGCCCACATCGATTTCGCGTTAATGAAAATCTTCTCGATTACCGCTCCAGATTGATCAGTAATTAACCGGAAGAAAGGTTAAGTAGTGAGTTGTTAAGCACAGTTACGCAAATGGTGATTCATTCCAAAGAGCCTTTAGCTAAAAGCGAAATATTTTCCTATCTCGGATCGAAGCTCGTGATGGTGAAAACATCATCACCATTATGTTACAATAATTTCAGCGACAGATTTGGTTTATTACAACCTGGAAACTACTAATCAGAATAGGGATTGATCGGGGAAAATATTCACCGAGATTTAGTGGAAAAAATTCCGTCATAGTAATGACGCATCATTTATTCGCTTGAGATAACAGCTTTTATGAATTAGTTTTGCTGGCCATCATAAATTGAAAACCGTGACATAGAAATTGTATCGGAGGTGCGCAATCAATTTAGCAGTTTACGTTAACCTATTTTGTGGAAAAGTTATTTTGTCCGTTAAAAGTAATTAGTGAAATCTCCTAGTTATTTATTATGGAAATGGTAGTAAATCTTCTGGATGCAATTCCTTTATGTTTATGATTACAATAAGCTCTTAATGTGATTATATATTTTACACGGAAATGTAGTTATTTAAGTACGCGACATATTTCAAACATAAGCTGTAAAGTTTAAATTATTATTTCTTTAGTTTACAAAGATATTATCTTACACGAATTGCATTCATTAAGGGAATACTAAATTAACAATGAATCGGGTTCTTTGTTATGTTTCTGATTTTTTTTTTTTTTTTTTTTTTGTAGTAAAAATTCAGCATGAAGACAATGTATCACATAAAGTAATCTAGTTGTCGCAAAAAAGATAATGAATGATTAAAAGTGGTTAAGGAGTTACCAATGGGATATTATGATCAATTATTAACACTTAATGTATAAAAATAAAGAATCTATGTCTACTATAATGTGAGTTGGGGGAAAGTGCGTCTTTTGGGTAAGAGCGCCCCTTAACGTTATGTGAATGGAGAGCTGACAAGACTAATGCCATATGGGTGGTTATGTTAAGAACACGTTTAATGATAATTTATACAAATAAAGATCATTTCTAACTTAAATATATGAATCACAACCAGAGATAACTTACATGTCTTCTGAGAAACTCTTATGTGAATATTGAAAAGGTTTGAGTTTCGTTCCTGCTGTTGTCATACCAATCAATTAAAGTATGCAAACACAAATTGTTCCGATTTAGTAATAGTTACTAATACCATACATTGTTTATTGTCAGTTATAAAACTGCTTGCAACGCATACTCATATTACTCTGTGTTAGAAATAAGAATTGAAATCTAGGCGCCATGATGACAGCTAGCATGAATTTCTAGGAGTTAAAATGATTAACCTAGGTGCCATTTTTAATGAATCTAATATATTATGTATCTGAATATAATAAAAAATGTTAAATAGAAATGCTACATGTTGCTGATAGTGTATTACAAAATATTTATAAAATATACAAAAGAAATTAGTTCTTTTAAAAACAAAAATTATTTGAATTTTAAAATTACTTCTATAAATTTATTTTTCAAATCTTAGTCAGGATGAGTAGAGGAGGAAAACTTCAGTGTGATAAAAACTTTAGGGGTCGAGTTGAGAGTTGGAAATCTATGCGTAGAAGCCAGGTCGTGCGTAATTCTGGTCGTAAAATGCGACTAACGACAGCTTTTTCTAATACTAATCCTGCTGCCAATGCACTCGAACTAGGATAGAATCAACTAGAAACATTTAGCTGCACTTTTCTAGATCACTACGTTTCTTTTATCATGTCATGCCGAAGAAAAGCATTTTTATAAGGATTAGTGGCTTTCCCAAAAAATAAAAGATGCATTCCCTTCTTTTTTTCTTTTTAATAGTAACTGTTTTCTTGCATCAGTTTAGGTAGTTTGTAAAACAAGTCCTTATACCACCAATGTCTCATTTTGTGCAGTATAAGGTGTCGGCATTTTGTCTAGAACAGCAAAATCACTCACACAATTTTTTACATATAGCATGTTTATTGTTAAATTTGCGTCTTCTACTAGTAGTTTTGATCGTTGCTAATTTGACTGGCTAAATGAAATAAGCCGCATTACACCACAAAACACTATTTGATAGTAAACATGATTAAAAAAAGGTTTGAAACTTATTCAAAAAATGTCTGAAGTTTTTCACGATGTACATAAAAAATTAAGACTTCCTAACTTTTTGCAGAATTTCCGCAGCCCAAAGGGATGGAAAATTATGAGTCTTCATAGAGATCTGGATTTTATATTTAGTTATCTTATTTGATCCAAAGTAATACGTTAGGATCTAAATGTTGCTTGAAAGGCGTATGATCAGCTTCTCATGAATTAGAACTTGGAAATATATTCAACTGCATGGAGTAACTTTGGAAAGTGCTAAAGTTCTCTCGATCTTCAAAGACTCAACAAAAAAATTACGCACCTTCAGTATAAATTCCGATATATAAGTTTACTTATTGAATTATTTATAATGCCAAGGGACACTTTTTACCTTTGAAACCCCCTCGGTTTAAAAACTAGTTCCACGTTACGGAAAAATATTACTTATTTGACTGTTTTGCTACTGAAATAGTGTTTGCAAAGAGCAAGGTTTCCATGAAAAGATCTTCAGAGCGCATCTTTTTTTATTCGAATGCGTCTTCTAAGTTCAATACACATTACTTTCGAGATATTTTTTCCGGGTTTACTATGTATTCTCACGCGCTAAGGAAAATAAAAAAAGATCGCGAAGAAGTAGACAAAGATTTCCTCAAGGAGTTTTTTCCTTTTCCAGGAAAAAAAAATTCCACTTCCCACAAGGGATTCTACACACGTTTTATCGCTTCTTATTCTTTTTTAACAGTTTTGTCGCCAAAGTGAAGAAGAGCATTTATAGATTTTATTCGCAAGCAGCTCTACGTATCGCGGGATTTGTCGTCTCAAATTTCAGCCAAAGCTTGGAGTTTATGATCGTGGAACTAAAATAAATTCTGGTTTATTGCATCATTTCTTGTCTGGACAACAGCTGATATAATTGACTGATGGTTACTTTAGTTCCAGCTTCAGAAAATGCGAAATTGTTATTTGTACCTTCGTTCTTTTTTTATTTTCCGTAAATCCCCTCGCTCTCGCTTTCTTCTAATAGAATTTCGAATATCCACCATTATTAATGTCGACAAGAGTACTCATCATAAAAGTGAGTGACCATTACTGTTGATTGCTTTAATCTATCTAAAAGAGTTTTTTTCTGTAAGTACCGAAAAGAAAGTAAGGTGAAATGTCTTATTTTTTTTTACTTTTAACAGAGAAAAGGAGCAAAAGATTTCTATGAATATTAGTCTCATAAAAATGCACATTTATAAGGGAAAAATCATTCCTAAAGAAACATAGCTGGAAGGTATGTGTATAGATATATACTAGCAGTAGAATTGAAAAGGCTTAGTGAAAGAAAAACTCCATTACCATTATGAAAAATTGAGGAGATGAAATGAAAATTAAAATAAAGAGCTTGTTAACATTTCAAAATTTTAAATCTTCAAATGTAATCCTCTTAATGTATTTTCAAGCAGTAAAAAAGGAAACGAGATTAGCCTTTGAGCTACCGAAATCTCATTTTCGCAAATGTTTTTACAGATGTTTCATCTACAGTAATGGACAGTCATTAGAAAAAGCGTTCCCATAATCATAAGCCAGTCACTACGATTATATTAATGGCATCAAGTAATGAATTTTTCGCAGCATACTAATACCAAAATAGAGCAAAAAATTGTGAATTACCCATAAAACTAACACTTTTTCAATAAAGAATTGTCACTAAATGAATATTTCAACCTGATTTTTTAAATTTTAAGTAGCTTTATCTTCCTCCTTTTTTTCATTCAAAGTAAAAGATTTACGCAAATGATAATATGAATAAAGTATTATTATATTATTTTATTGGTCTCTCTCTCTCCCTTTTTTTTTGTAAACTCAATCGTGTAATATTTTTGTAAGAATAGTCTAAGTGATAAAGGAACCGACTAGTTAATGCACATTCAAGAACAATTTAATTTTAATAAATCTTTAGTATCATTAAAAACCTCAGTATTTTCTTCATCTTAATTTTTTTTTATATATACGTGTTATGTATTTACAAAAAACACACAGATTTTTTTTTCATGATTCTGCTTCATGTTTTTTGAAAGGTTTATTCTTAGATGCAGTATTAAGTAGATGCTCAATGAGAGACCGGTTCCATGGACAAGTGGGACTACCTAATGAACGGGAAAGCGTCCGAAAAGCACATTTCCTTTCGCGACCAATTCAATGAAAACACCCTTCAAGGAAAATAAAGGTTGAAAACAGCTTTTTTTGGACAAGCCACAAATCAATTAACCTAAAGAGAAACGAAACACGATAAAGATAATGCTTTTTCTTGTTTCATCGCATTCAGCTGATGACGATGAGCCACCCTAAGCGTGAACGGATGATAGGGACAGTAGCAATGACAATCCCAAGTAGCACACTTCGTTTTTTAAAGGTTGTAAAATGGTTATTAACGTTGTAACAACCGCCTAAAAACGTTTATTAAACGTTTAAAGGTTATTTGTACTACCTGGGATGATGACACACAATGTGGTAATTGTGAAGATTTTTTTTTGCATGTAACAACTTTTGTTAAACTTGGTAAAAATAAAGAAAGTGTATTATTCATGGTTTTCATAAAAAATAACACTAGAAAAAGAAAAAGACAAAAGTTTTGCTTTTTCTTAAATTGTAGCCTGTTAGCCCACTACATGCTTTAGAAAATGTATGAAAATGTACGTAAAAATGAAATGAAATGTGTTCTTAATTTATTTCGTTGACTTTGAGACACTTTTCATATAGGAGATACTATTTACACACGGAGGCCGGTATTAGGAACATTTTTGGAAATTGAAAAATACTATTGTTCAGTTATTTTTTACATACACGTAACTTTTGCAGATGATATTGAAATTGTACTGCTTGACTGTTTAACCGGATACTATTACAAACTTTCGGACTAATTTATACTTTTTTTGTGAAATATTTAGACCTTTTGGAAGAAAATTGCCTAAAGTGTGCAATGAGGGCCTTCAACCTTACTCTTGAAGGACTGCCAAGATGCATATTTATGATAAATAGTTTGTATGTCATTTTACAATAACCGTGGTGTCCTGACAGAAGAGAAAGTTTTAACACTTGCAAATGGGGAGCCGTGGGTTAAATACTCACTGGTAGAAAATCCTCCACGTATGCTAATGGCGGCTGGTGCACGTAAAATAGTTCATGGTCACGAAATACTCTAAGTTCCCATTTCGAATCAATGCCTATGGAGGCACTGGATGAAAGGTTGCGCGGTACCTAACCTGAATCGAAAAAAATTTATGTTTTTAGGACCCCGAACAACCGGTCAAACCATGTGAAGTGGGGTACCCTGAAGTGTGCTGCAATGTTGTTTTGCGGCTCATATTCATATTCAACACCATTGACGTGTAAAAGCTCGTAAGTATATCTTCACTTATGCGCTTGCTCTCCCTCCCCCGTGGCTGCGAGAATAAAATTAAATAAGTGATATGTAATTTTCACATCGTGTTTTGCTTTATTTGTCATTATCAAAACCTTTTAGGTTGTCCTTCGTGGTCAAATGCTTTCTTTGGAAGATTAATCTAATACCTGTGAGAAAAAGTATAAAGAAAAAAATACAATTCAACTGTTTAAGGAATATTCCCACTCTTGCGTGATAATAAATAGATTCCACGGAATGTCTTCAAAACAAGTGTTTTCAAAGCAAGTTAAGCACTTAATATTTTTAAAGATGCTTGCTTATTTTTATTTTTTAAATTTAACAAAAACACTCATGATAAGCGGTGTCATTACTCATTTCTATAATAACATTTTTGCACGTTTGCAAAAATTTCCAACGTCAGCATGAATTGTTGGAAATGTGTAATCTAAATCTAAAAGTAGAAACAAAATATATTTTCCCCTGTTTTTTTTTTTCACATTGTTTTTTCATGCAATTCACTACGTTATTATGCAGCTAATTTCTTCAATAATTTTTGCTTTAACTCTTTTTTAAACTATGTAAACTATATAATAGTTGAAAAGAAAGTTTATAGTTCAAACACTGGAACTTTGGAGTCAAGTCTAAAAACAAGATCAATATTATTCTTTCAGAAAGTAGCCGAATTTTTACAAAAGAACTTTTCTTAGGTTACTTTAAATTATGTTGAGTTAATAAACTTTAAACAATTTTTAATTAAAAATCTTACAAGCTCTGAAACCTTTTATTTTTATTATTTAAATGAAAAAAATGTCTAGATTGGTGCTATCATAATTTGAATTATTGCGTAAGTACAAAAAGAATATAAGGGAACCCGGCGCAAAATGAAAAATATCGTATTTAATTTAGAGACAGATTATAGTTCTCTTCATAGATTATAGAATGAAATCAATTACGAGAAACCCGGCTGAATAAATCAAAGCGTTAGTTGGGAATTTTATCCATTGATCATCAAGTGAAGCTATTTAAGATTTTCAAAGGTCCTGCAAATATAAATCTTGTTTCGGGCATGATAAGGTCTCATCAGACCAAAAGAAAGACGTATTTATTAACGTAAGCTGTTTTAAATGATGTTTAACATACCTTAGTTATTCTACACTGTTAAATCTACAGGTTGCACGTGGTACCTTAAAGAGTGAAGAGTTGTAGCACCAGCGGCAACCCCTGAACGGTGCCACTTAACTTCCTATGGCACCCTCAAATACCTTATGGGTACCTTATGGCACTTACTTAGGCCATAGGGAGCCTAATATTACCTTCAAGGGTGCCATAGGGAGTCAGGTGGCACCCTTCCGCGGGTGCCGCTAATGCTACAAGTTTTCAACCTTAAATGTGCCAAATGCAACCTGTACTTTTAACAGTGTACAGTGTATTGTTCAGGGTTATTCTGAATGATGAACTCATTTTTGAAAATTTGTATTTCCTAAAATCCAAACTTTAAAATGAACAATCTTTGTGCCAATACAAAGAGGAAGTTTCAGAAAAAAAAAAAAAAACTTTTTTTTTTTTTTTCAATTGTAAAGGTTTAATTTGTCCACAGTCTGTTGCACATTATTCTGTGACACGCGGTAGACCTGTGCTTTTCTCTTTACACATAATTCCGATGCTTTGAAATTGTGTAAGCCAACAGCTATTGGTTTTCCAGTTGATGGTTTTGTACCGAATTCGGAGCGAAATGCCCAGTGCACTACAACTTGTGACTCACTTTTTGCTATCTGAAGAAAGCAAAAATCCTTGTGCTCCACGGTAGTTATCTTACTCAACTGACAGTGAAACGAATGGTGATTTGTTACCGTGGTAATTTTATACCGACTCTATCGGAAACTTTTGGAACCACCACTGACCCCCTTTGAGAGAAACTTTAAGACTTCTCTTTCCATTCTTATAAAAATTGTTCATTTTGGATTTGTACTCTAATAAATTCGAATTTTTTAAGATGAGTCCATCATCCCAGGTTTTGAATCTTATAAAGTTAAATGATAGTTTGTTAATCTCTGCCACGTGGGTCAAACATGGCGGACTCGTCATCTATTGCAGGAAAAATTGTATTGCCATAGTTGGTATTCCAGCGCACATAACTTATTGAATGCAACCATTGGATGTTCCACATTTTTGGAGCACTGAAATGGTCCATCAGTTCATGGGACATTTTGCGCCTCATCTAAATGACCCATACATGGAAAAACATATTTATCAGCTTCCTAGCACTGCTTACTGGTATGTTATTTATTAGGTATTAACCAAAAAATTTAATTTTGCATGCTAAATGTTCTGCAATTAAACATATTTGTTTCATATTATGTTAAACTAAACCACCATCTTACCCGTATCAACAAAATTCCAGTCGAAATTAAACGCTTGCATAATTTAGGTTTCATTATTACAATTTTTGTAAAGTTTAAAGTTAAAAATGCAAGTGGCTAATTTTTTGATACGTTGAACTAATAGCGTTATGAGAGAGATCTTAGTTGTAGGATTTTTTATTTAAAAAATATTTGATCCCTGTGTATACCATTATTTTTCGTTTATAATTAAACATATGGGGCACAATCCAAAGCTTTAATAAAATTTTAGCTTTATGAAAGTAGTTAAAACATAAACTGCAAAATAGCAGCTGTTACAATTATTTCATATCATATCCTCAAGTAACATATATTTTTGATTCAATACAGTTGTTTTTAAAAATAGATATATATATTTTTAAATATTATTTATGTTTCTACACTTTGCACGGAATGTTTTTTGCTAAATACTGCGATATTTCGCCAGGGCCGCCAAGAGCCAAGTCGGATTCTTTGTCAGTTGGGTCGTCGACCTACCTTCCCCCATATAACCAATGCTACTCGGATCCCGATGCCTCAAAGGGCCAGGCTTCTAGTTTTCAACTAAGATGACATAACAACTTGTCTACCCTGTCTTTCGGAATGTTTTAAAAAGTATGTATATGTAAGAAACAAAAAAAAAAAAAAAATCGCAAAAAAACTTTGTAAGTTCACATATGCATTGCATGCATGCCCATATGCATTGCTTTGATTGTAGGAAATTATTTTTCATTGTTTGCTGAAGGAGAAAATCCGAATTCGAAAGACTTGTCTAAAAATTTCCCAACCCGTTTTCCTTACAAACGTCAGTTTTTTTTTTTTCAAACTAAATCGTTGTAATGATAAGCATTAATACTCATGATTTCGAATAAGTAGATAAAAACTCATTGTAAAAATATTTTTTTTACAATGAAAACGTCCATATTAATTTCAATCGATTATCATAAAATTTAAACGAAGACAGAAGATAGAGAGAATACTGCCAACAGAAGAAGCCAAAAATTAGTTATTACGCGGAGATTCGAATTCTTCTCTCTTGCGACGAAAAATGCAACGCAGACAGCCTGCCATCTGTTGGCGACTTTACTAAAATCAATGGCAAAAAGCTACTATAAACTTTTATTAAATAGGTGAAGAGACTTCAACATTTTTATGTGAATATATGTTCATAAATTAAATCAGACAAATTTAAGCATGAAATAGCATGCTCAGAAAAATGAAAGTTTTAATTGTATCTAACGTTTATATATATATATTTCAACCGGGGCGCCTCGAACTTAAATTTTCGCGCGAGAGGAAATTCTCAATTTGCCGAACGGAACTACTAATTTTGCCGAATGATAAAATACGGGTATGCACACATAGGTGTATCTAATGAAACGGGCCTTTCCGTCATAAAAATTGCAACGCAGCAATTATGCTTCCAAATGTTCCGAAATTTCAGTCGAAATTTGTAGAATATGGAAAAATTTTGGGAGGTCGCTGTGACCTCCCGTGACCTCCGGCCGATTTAGCACTGATTTCAACGCATTAAGAGAAGTTCAAATCTCGCGTTACGTTTTTATGTAATATGTGCATAATTTGCAAAAACGGAGGTCCGAACTAGCCATAAAACGACCGAGACTCGAGACATTTCCCGGTGCACCAGTGCTCCATTCTCTTGACTCCTTCCAATTAAAAAAAAATGCTGCAATAAATTATGTGTAAGCAAAAGCGCATTTTCAACAAGGATTTTTTTTTTTTTGGTATTTTGCTCTGTATTTTCTCATTCAACGTTTTCTCCGATATCCTCCATGCATGTCATGCAAGATTTTTTTAACCGGTAAATTATGAAATAGCATGATTTGCGCGAATCTTCCAGAAAATTCTTTTAAAAAGTTGCCAGGTATAAAAGTAGTTTGAAGAAAAATATGTTAAAAATATTGAGGTAAAATTACATAAGGAGAAATATTGTTGTGGTTTATAAAAAAAAAGGAAGTAGCTGTCAACTTAAAAAAAAAAGAGCCACTAACATAACTGAGTCTACCTCCTTTGTTTGCTGCTTCGTTTTTGATAATGTATCAACCAAACATTGATTCTAAACGTTATAACAAGCAAAGTAAAGCCCTATTTTCTACATAATAGCTGCTAATATTAAAAGCTGAAAATAAAGGAGAAGTTTGTTAAAAGTTTGGGATGCTTGCACGAATAAACTTACTGTAAAATTGTGAGGGTAGTACGAATTTTAAAAACGGACTTCATTAGGTCTTTTTTGAACTTGAAACAGTAATTTGGGCTTTTAGAAATCCAGCGAGATTAGAAACTCGGAACTCGAGATTATTATCACACTGCAAAAAATTAACTTGTTTTTACAGTATGCTACTAGCAGCAGAGGCTTCAGTTTAAAACTAAATGCACAGCAATAAACTGTTAAATTATGAATTTTGCAGTTTATTACTGTAATGCAGCAATTTTACAGTTTATCACTGCAAAATTAGCAATTTTACAGTTTGTTACCGTTAAATTAGCAATTTTTAGCTTGTTACTATAAAATTGGTTGTATTATACTGTAAAAATAACATCTACTTTTTACAGTGTGGGTACTACTACTATTAAAAAAAAAACAAAAAAAACACACACACACACACAGCTTTTAGGTTAAAGAAATATTTTAATAGTGGCGAAAGTATACTCTCTCTTTTAAGTGATAACCAATATTTCTTTCAGGAAGTAAAGATTTAGAAAATTCAGAATAAATTCGGGAGCATTATATCACGTTTTTCGGGAAGTACGATTTTTAAAAGAAGGAAAATGATCTAAACACGTGTTCAAAATGACCGTTTTTTTTTTTTGCAATCGTGATAATTTTACTGCGGATTTTGTCGTTTTGATAAAAATTCGGGACATATTTATTTGAATAGTGAGTTAAGAGGAGAAGGCACCCCTTCCCCTTTTTCCTCTCAAAATCATCTCGTATAAAAATTATGTATTCACCAGAACGAATTCGGAGAATTGGCAGCTTCGGTATAGTATCCTGCATGGTCAATAATTTTTGGAGGGTCTTGAAGCTAAAAGTCCACTAGCCCGTGTTTTTCGGTAAATCAGGCCGAGGGAGAAAACTATCAGTGAACCAACAAGAATTTCAGAAATTATGAAAATTCTTACCTTATTCAAGTTTTTATCTTAAAAATAAATAAATAAATGCATGAATTACTTGAAAATGAACTTATAACACTTTTGCTCTAAAGGTAATTCGAAAGAAATACGGCACCATTTAGAATTCAGCTCCGGTGCAGGTAAATTTCAGAGAAAAAATTAACCGTTTCAGAAGAAATCTCAAAGAAAAGAGTTGATAAAGAAAAACCCTAAAAGTTAACTAAGGATGAAAAACCAAGTTCTTAGAAATCGCCAACGAAGAAACAGGGAAGAACAGATGCTTATATTATATAGGTCATTATTTCGTCGACCAACCGCTTTTTTTTTTCAAACGAGGGCTTCTACAACGACAAAACTTTGATGGCTGGGGGAACAGAATTTCCTCTTATCAATTTAATGCTAAACTACCTTCCAAAGGGGTATTATTTCATAATAACTTCTCTAGCGCAATGACCGAATTTACTTCCAGCATACAATTCATAAAATCGGTGAGCTATTATTACTATTGTCAAACATATTCTGTTCAAGGTCTCGTATGCACTCATTATGGTCTTTTTCCTGGGAATTTCTAAAAGATTTAGTTTGGTTCCACTCCTCTTTCAGGAAAAAAAGCAGTACCCTTTATTATGGTCGTAATGAGCTGACATATATTAAAAGAAAAAAAAAAACTGTTGAAAAGGGGAGAGTCATAGCTTGCTCTGAGAACACCTAACTTCTGAGAATACGTTCCTACCTTTCCCATTGTGTCATTATTCCGTGCTTTAGAAAACTATTACTAAGAAACTACTGTGGTTCTTAAAATTTAGTCAGCGAACGCAAAATTTATTTTTAATGCACTTTTCTCTTTTCTTCTAATCCAGTTTTTCTGTTGTTTATGGCATTTACTCTTTTTCCCAGACGAGAGTTTTCGTCTGTCGGCTATTAGAAGATTGTTTCATACACTTTTTTGATATTGACTGATTAATGGCTATTTTAATTCTCCAATTCTACTCACAGAAATTCAAATTAACGCTAATATATATTTAGTTTCTGGAGCAATAATTTGTCCTATATTTCTACTAAGGTTGGTTCGAGTAAGTGGGTCACTACGGTAAATGGGTCAACATGATATTAAATAGTGGTTCGGATTTGCTTAATCCTTTTTTTACGAATGTAAATACTTTCCGCGGTGTTTTTATAAAATTTACATTCGCACCAAAGTGACAAAAGTCACGAGATAGCAATATAAAAATATACAAATGGTAATAATGACACCGCTTAAAAAAAATAAAGAAAGAAAGAAAGAAAAAGCCCCGAATTAAAAAAATAAATCGGAGACAGATAAACAGCCACTCATTTCACTACCTCATTTGTTTCAAATTCTTCATTTTTAATGTTCTTTAAGTATCTTAATTTATTTTTGACGCTTATTTTTGAGTTTCTGACAACATTTTAGCGATACATTAAGCCTTCTCTGATGATTTTTCCTCTTAGACTACCCTTATATGAAATAAAGCTACCGAATAATTTTCCTAAGAACCGTGCAATGTAACCCATTCATATATCAATCGTCACATTTTTATTGAAATTAAAATGTTTTATGAATACATGTAAATGAAAAAACTAAAATATCCCTCTTTGTCCAAATCAAGAGAAACATATTACATCCAATGATCACGTAGACTGAAAGAGGAAACGTTTGAAAAATAACATCTCAATTGTATTACTAATGATTTCACGGAGTGGCAACATTACAATACCTGTTATCTCATTTGTTAAAACTACTCCTCTGCAAAAAATTGCTTAACTGGTACTGAAGCATTTCGTAGTACAGTCGAGCCCGCTTATTAGAATATCGCTTAAAGGAATATCCCGCTTAATGTAATACGTTTTCAATGTACCAAACCATTGAAATGCATTATTTGCATCCCGGATAATGGAATATCGCGCTTATTAGAATATTTTTCCGTGGCAAAATGGAAGCGGCATTAAGCGGGTTTGACTGTATATTGAAAAAGTGTTCAGATTCTCAAAGCAATTTAATGTAAGTTTTTAGAACTGTTTTCTTTTAAAATGGAATCTTTTAAATGTATCTATGTTTAGAGTAGTACAGCTGAAAACCAATTCAGTTAATATTAACAATTTATTTTCAAAAACATCGTTATGTATACTGCAGTTGATTGAAAAGGATTTCTAAATACCGCAACATATTATTATCGGTCGTGGCCAACCCGTTTTTGATGCTCAAATTTTGTTGAAAGAAACATTCAGAATTTTCTTTTTAAATATATGTGTTTTGAATTAAAACAATGAAAACCATTTTTATAAAAGTCTAACCTTAGTTACACATTTTTTTGCATTGCAAAATTATAACTATGCTTTAATTGCTTTTATTATAATTTTCCGAGAAACGATTCGTAATTTTATATCTTTTACAGCAGTATCAATTTGCATGCACTCTTGGGATTTGTAGGGATTTAAAAATGACTGTGATTTTCCTCCTTCTTTTAGTTAGAAAATTAAACACGTTTAGATTTATTAATTTATACTTTTAAACAAATTTATATGCTTAGAGTAGTACAACATATTATTCAATAGTTTTTAACTTTTTTTTTCAAGAACACCATTATGTGCACTTCAGTAGATTGAAATTGTTTTCCAGATACATATTTCCAACAGTCAGTCTCGTGATGAAAGATTTTTTGATGCTCAAAATATGAAGAGAAAAATGTCCGTTACGAAAATCACCCATATTCTATTGAAAACCTCTCTGTTATTTTCAAGAATCTAAATTTTCCTATCCAGAAGAACTCATATCAACATTTTTGCCTGTTATTTTCGTATCGAAAACACATTAAGATATATTACATAAATAAATCAGGAACTCTCTAAGAGGGAGCAGAGAAAAGTAAACAGATGAGAAACTTGCAGTGTGTACCAAACAAATTAAGTACGGAGCTTACCGGACGAAATAAGAAATACTCGCACAATAATAAAAAAATGGATAACTACTTTTGGCGCCGTAGGCAAACATGGAATGAAAAAAAATCTCGCCATTCAAATTTTTACGAAGTAATCAGATAGTTTTAGCTTCCGTTTATGCAAAGATTTTTCATTTCAAATCTTCATATCAAGGGAATTAGTTTTCTTTTGAAAACTAAAAATGTGCCGACGAAAAAAGTTTCTCCTTTCCTTCACGACGATTCGGGCACTTGAACTAAATTTAATATTTCTTTAGGGGGATTAAATTCTGTTTCACAAAAGAAAGACGAAACTATTGAATACAAATGAAGCAACGTTTTTTTAAAGAAAAATTGTTGTTCTAAATCTTGTTGTTACGCACATTGTTTTGCTTGAAAAAAAAATCAACAGTTCAATTTTCGGACACAGATTTTGCTTGGATGCTTTTGTCAAAGAATAGATTTTAATAGCTGCCCAGAGGCTATGTGGAATAAAATGAATATATTTGTTGCAGCTTTTCATGGCTTTCAATAATGATTCTGTTGCACTGATGTTGCTCAATACATAATTGAATTTTATAAACAAACTGATGTAAAAAATACTTTTGGAAACTTTATTTCAATTTACTGAATTAAGAATAGACGCTTCAGGTTGTGATAAATTTATTTCCAAAAAGTCATTATAGCTTCTTGTAATTTTCAGGAAATAAAATTAAAATCCTAAAAATGATGAAATTTTGATAACAGTATTTTTTTCTATTAGTATACAAATTTCGCTCCTGCCGCACTTTGATATTGCTTCTAACATTTAAACACGAATTGGCAGCTAATGTAAAATTTAGTTCTTTTTTGAGGTTCTCTGCTTCTATTAGAAGATTTCTGCCTCCAGTTCGGTTACTTCCTATCCCAGGACGATGAGTGCTAACAAGCACGGAACTGCAGATATTGCATGGAATAACCGAGTTGGCGGTGCAATGAGTTCAGATGATCATACAATGCATCATGCAATGAGTTCAGATATTTTTCCTCGGAAATCTGAATCCAAAGTAGCTGGCGAAAAGTCAATCAAATCATGGGATTTGATAAAGAAATGAGAAAGTTTTGGCGTTGTAAAGAAATCAGATGAGGGAAATAATACACTAGATTTAGCACTGTTAAAAGCTTCATGTTTTGTTCTTCAGATTGTGACATAACAAAAAATTATGAAATAAATGGAAAGCGCTTTTCTGAGGTTGCTATGAGCCTGGGACAAGAAATTGCACAATTTTAGAGAATTGAGCACATATTTAATGAATGGGCATTGATATATAGCTAGAATGTATTATTGGCCGTTTATATAGTAAGAAGATCATTATAATTAAAGTTTGAAGGAAAAAAAATGAACGTTTTTAGACGGTATTTGTATTATATATTAGATAGTTACCCAATGTTTTGACGTTTTATACGATGGGTTAGCTAGATAATTTTGAAGTTTTCCGTATTAAACCACATGAAGTAATTACCATATTGAATATGCATTTATTTTTTCAAGAGTATTTTTACTTTTATCTGGAAAACAAAACTTTTTAAAAACTTGTATTTCGTGCGTTGTTTTTAGCAATCAAAAACATGAATTTAAAGTACAATCTCAGTATGTTACAGACCCCATTTTGAAATTCAAAACAACTAAACTATTTTTGAAACAGATTCAGTTGTTAATAATTTTTAATGATCACTTTTATTAGGTTTTTGATGATCACGCTGAACTCATTAACTCTTTTATGGCTGTCTTTAAGTTAAATGTATTGGATGTATGTAAAATAACGACATGTTCTTAGTGAATAGCTCCTTTTTTCTTATAAAATGTAGCATCAATACATGCTGAAAGATCGGGAATTTTGAATAAGCGTGATTTTATCTTTTCTTCAAGTTTTTGATTCGTCAAAGAAATTTGTTTAACAAATCGTCGGCGTTCTCGTTGCGAAAGATGCTAAGGCCTAAATTCTAGTTCTAAGACGTTAATTTAATGCTTTAAATCTCTACGTAAAATAGAAAAAATAATTTTGAATACCCGTAACTCTTACAATGAGTTAATTGTTGTAACTTTTAAATTGTATAATTTATATCACGAAATAACTATGAAATGTAATTCACACATTGCAGCGATTCTTCCTATTTTTTGAGGATTTAATGACTTTTAGCAAAACTCCAACGAAATATAGTTTAACCCGTCTTATGACTTTTAATACAACATAGAAAAGTAATTCATATACATTATCCATTTTTTTTATCCGATTTACTTGAGAAAGAAACGTCAGAATGCTAAACCATAATAATAAGAAATATTTTCGTTCTGAAAAAAAAAAAAACGAAAGTGCATGAAGAAAATTAATGGTGGTTGCGTTAAATGACTAAGATAATTACCGTCTGTATTTCGTTCAGAGAAAGTTTGCTGGAAAGCACATTTAGTTAATCTAGTTTACATTGCTTTTTAAAATTTCGGAAATTTTACATCGATAAAGTATAAAACAGGTTCTAATTTAGAAACAGGATTCAAAAACTCATTGTTTTTATGTAGATAAACTTTTATTATCGCATACTTAACAACTAAAAATTTGCTAAATGATCTTTAGGTAGAATGCTAATGAAGTCTTCACCCTGTGCTAGGAGAAAAAATATAAAAAAATGCTTCATTGTGAAGTCAAGACACGTTTTTATTTGGACCACCTAGATAAAAGACCAACACAATTTATGCTGGAGGTCTGTATTTAAAGTTGACTGTTAAATGGGAAGATATTTGTATTCATTATCTTTTAGCTCCCGTTTGTCACGAGGAATTGTTGCCGTACCAATTACTATGCAGAAGTACCCTAAAATGGAGAGGTGCATTGAATTTTAAATAGTCCGCCAAAGAAATCAAAAGTAACTTTTCACGTTGGAATGCGGAAGATTTAAGTTTGGAACTTTTTAAAAAAGAAATATTTTTGCGTGATTCTCAATTTGTTTTCTTCTTCTTTTTTTGATTAAAAAATATGTACGTGTAATATATTTTAAACTGTATTATTTATTCATACACACGTGTTATTAAGTCATTTTGCTTTAAAAAAAATAATCAGTGACCATTTGAATTTTAATAAATTGCAAACAGATGAAATAGTTTGCATTTGACTGAAACATGTTTACGAAAGAGAAACTGCCTGAGACATTAATTTCTGTTCTTTTTTTTGCATATTATAAGCAAACTAAAACATCAAGATGAACAGAAAATGATGCCTTTTTTTTAGCATAGATTTAAAGTTTATACTTTTAACTATTAATATAAATCCCACCGTTATTTACTCCTGTCTACCATTCCGTGTGCAACTTTTTTATTCCATTTCAATGAAAAGCAATTAGTTTCGAAGAAAAATATCTGGAAGTAGCATTCCAGATGTCAACCAAATTTCTGTGCTTTTGTCACATACTGAGTGTGGTGGGTGAGACAACCCATCGAAAATCATCCACTTTTTTGGGTCTCGTCCTGAGAAGCGTGGTTTTGCATAGTCATGCTTAAAAATCTCGCTATGATGATTGCTGGAATATATTCTCCGGACATTGCACCATCTGAATTATCTTTGCTCTAATATCTACAAAACTTTATTCGTCACAAAAGCTTGAAATTTAGCTAATATCCAAAATTTCAACCCTAGCTGTTGTGCTCCAAAAGAAGTTTCTTCTTATTGAACAGCAACAGAGATTGTAAATTTCCGCACTTAGGGGCAAAAGGGTGTAGATAACTTACACATTAATAATATCGTATAATGATTTACACCATTGAACTTGTATCAAAAACCTTGTAACATTAATTTTCTTTATAAAATATCGAGATTATTATCCATTCCCTTAACCAAATGTTATTTTTTTCCAAAATATCAACACACATCTTTTATTGCTGTCTTAAAATGTTATATTTTTCATACTCCGATCACAAAATGCAAATTTTTTGCTCTAGTGAACGTATAAATATGTTTGGCATCTTAATTCTCAACTTCCGAAAGTTTAAATCAATTAAAATGTTGTAATAAACTACATTTTATTCAACAAATAAAATATTCGTGTCCAGTTGTTTTCAGTTAGTTAATGAAGCGTAATTATTTATTGCGCGTTAATATTTTTTATTTATATTACCATTTAGTGCAATTTACTTCACTAAATGTTTCAAATGATATTTTGTAGTTTTCATTTGTAAATTTAATCCGGGTTTTAGAAACACTGAGAAAACAAGTTTGTTGGTTTAAAAATACGTGCCATACTGCTGATAACTATAATGCATCTAAAAGTATAGAACGAAGCTAAAAGAGTTACGGTTAAAGCATGTTGCTCATATATATTTCAAGGTTATTAATATTTAATTATTAAAATGGTTGGTTCCTCTTGGAAAAAAAAAACTACAAGTGTTCTCCCTACAATTACAATCTGAAGAAAACCAATACTTGAAATTAAAATAATAAAAATAATAAGCTTGAGCAAAGGAGAAATTACAAAAATATCATTTTCCCATTAATCTTGGTTATGTATAAAAGCAAGTTTTATTTTCAAACAGTAATTATTGGACAACTTTTGATTAATGATCCATCGAAACGTATCCCAATTAAAAGAATTTGAATTTTTTTCTAGAACTAATCAAATCAAATAAATGGACGAAAGAATCTGGAATTTTTTTTCATTTTTATTTTACAAAAATGCCGCATGAAACACTTTTTAGAAAACTATTGACACTTTTTAGAGTGTGATGGTGCGTCTGTACTGAGTTTGAAACGGTTGTTTGATTGAAGGATTATAATAACTATGTTAACGAAATTTTCATTTGCTTTGTTATTTCTCGCCGTAAATGCAGAAATAACAAAGTTGTTTTGATCAGAGGGCATTTCTCCTCATCATTTGTAAAAATAAAAGAAAAAAAAAATACTGCTTCAGTGAGACAGTGATCTATAAATTAGGATTATTTACAGAAGTTCAGGGCTTCTTTGTATGCTGTAGTTACTGCT
The DNA here is from genome assembly GCA_038373865.1 of Uloborus plumipes. NCBI lineage: Eukaryota > Metazoa > Arthropoda > Arachnida > Araneae > Uloboridae > Uloborus > Uloborus plumipes. The sequence continues at coordinate 22,036 of JAXGGA010009252.1, read as the reverse complement.
GTATGTAAAACTAGTTCTTTTGCATTATGTAAGTCTGAATTATTTTACATGTTGCCTGCAATACTATAAGACTGCCTAGTTTGTAAAAACGCTTCCTTTAGATCGTGTTATATTTTATTCGGCAATTTTTTTTTCTCAATCAGGTAGTATGTACACCAGTAGTAATGAGTTCTTTCTTTAAGTCAAGTCATGCTTACTCGTATAATGATAGTATATGAAACAAAAAAAATGGCAGCTATAAAAGAAATGGTCCGGCTCCCATTGCAAAAAACTGTTTCGGTTCTTTTTCACATACCGATACGACAGCGATAAGTCGTATGCGATTTATATAAGTATCCGATATTGGTGCACGGAATGTACCAATAAAATAGTTGTCTGCATACGTAAAGTAAATTATTAAATGAAGAAATGTAAACGAATAGATGAATAAATGACACATAAGCGATTCAATAAAAAATTGAATCAGTAAACGAAAGGGATACAGCATTAACTCTAACATTTTATAATATCAAAAATAATTTTTGACTGACCAGAAAGTATTACAATCTGATCGTCAATTTTTGAAACATACTTGTGCTATCACATGCCTTGATCTTTAGAAGTAACTTTTTCCTAACTAGATAGACTAAATGAGTTATTACATAGCTAAAATATTACTAGACAAGTGGCGCTAAAACCAGAGTAAATATTTCATCATTCCATTTTGCACTATGTCCAAAATTATCATCCAAAAAGTCTACTTTGCAAAAAAATAGTCAATTTTTTTGTTCTGTTTACTTTCCAGAATTTTTCTCATGTTATTTAATTCTTTTTTTTTACCCATGATTTTAGTAGCTACCAAATAAGAAATAATCAAATCAAGTTCGATGCAAATTAAAAGGTCATTTCGCAATTCACATTTCCTTAATCCCAAACCGATTCGGTTGTTAATTCCGTGATTTTTCTTATTCTTCGCATCACCAATGAAATAAGGTTGATGTGACATAGAGCGAGCTTTGAGTTTGCTCTATTGCCCCAATCAATAATATTGCAGATCACTTAGAATTTCGCCTCACGACCGGTACTAAATCCTTCTTCTGTGGCTCGCGAGCGGTTTTCCATTCATAATACTTGCTAATCGAGCCCACTTCTATTCCTCGGGCGTGCGTTTAATTTATTAAGTAATTGTTTCGGTCGTCAGGAGAGATGATATATTTTGAGTTTCTCACTGCTCTATCATTATAGAGGAACAACTTTCCGATGCTCACTTTCGTTAATTCTTCACTTAATATCCTGCGAGATGGAAGCTAAACCATTCGTTAATTTGGGGCCGGGACGAACTACAAACTAAGGGATTCATTAAAATTGAAAAAGAACTCCCAGTGCGCGAGGCTGAAGCGAAAAAAGCAATCACAATAAATAGGTCAAAGGATGTAGACAAAAGCTGGATGTATTGTACTTCGTGATCTGACAATGCTAAATTTCTAGGAACTATATAAATTAATTAACAATCAAAAAATATCTGAAACAATGTGTGTGTGACTATGTGTCTTTGCTAGATTTGATATATATATAAATATATATATTTTGGGTGGGGGGGGGGGGTGGCTACTCTGTCAATATTGCGATTCACTTTTGAATCGAACTGGTATTGTAAATGAAAGGCACCAAATCTGACATAAGCGCGTGTTCCTGCTCTAAGTGACTCTGGTCTTGTCAAACACTGATATGTCCGATTACTATAACTATATCAGTTTTGGTGTATTTCCTCTACGCTTGCATAGAAGTAAGGATATACTTTTAAATCGTCACATTGGTTCTTTCGTAATGCAATTGTGAAAAATTGTAAATTGCAAGAGTGACGTGACCTTTTAGCGACTGAATCACAGTGACTTCACTAAATACTAATGTGGCTACTAAAGTTCACATGAAGATCGTAATAGGGGTAGAGGGTTCTCGAATAGGACTCTGATACTAGAACTGGACCTCAATATAAATATTTTTAGATCGCATGTACGTTTGTGAATTACAAAAGCGATGTATTTGTCTATCCTAATAGTGCTACACTCATACGCAATGCAATAGTGTATCATTTTAATAATACAGTTGAACAAAAATCTTTGACGCAAGCAAAATTTTAAAGATTGTATGTAGTTAATCGAGAAAGTTTTTATCAGTTTTGCAGAAAATGTAACGCAGTACCAGAATGAAATAAAAAATTTCCAATTTCAGGTTGAAAATTTTCTCTTTGAAAAGTATTTGAGCTTATCGTTTTCTTTAAGGACGCTTTTGATCCAAGGGTAGAAAAAAAAATATATATAACGAAGCGTTGACTTACTTAAATTTACAAAGTTGTTATTACATCTTTATTTTGACAAAATATAAACATCTTAATGAGCTAGTGGAGTAATTTCATCTTCAACACCTAATTTGTATCTAAATTTTGTTTTTATCGCAGTATGCAACGGGAAAGATTTTTCGCATGCATAAGCTGAAATGAATGAGTGTTTTACAGTTCTTTTGGGGGTTATGGTCATTAGTTTTTAATATTAATCTGAAAATGCAGTAAATCAACTTGATTATGTTTTTTCTCTCAATCGAGTGTCACCCTATGCATCAATTTCCTATTCTCTTTCTTTTACTGCGAATTTGAAAGGTTCAATCTTAAAAAGAATTTTAGAAAAAAATAATATTCCTTTTTTTAAACAAGAAGGTATTCTAGAACTGTACTTTGCATGCTTAAAAAATTTCGAACCAAACGATTTTTATGTTTTTACCTACAATTGTCACAATTATGACTCTCGCAAAAAGTGCCAAGGAAAACGTGCCATATAAGTGGATATTCTGATCCAAAGAACGGTGACTAATCTGTGACCTAATCAGTCTCGATTATTGTATTTGAAGCACGTCTTTAAGATTTTACTTTATCCATAAGAAATTAATTTAAAATTTATTTTTACTCCCCTTCTAGATCTTCCTGTAGTTTTAAATGCTACCGACGTACCAAATATTAGTTCTTTCAGTTGGATTTGTTTATATTCAAACATTATAGTCATGTATGGCCTGCTATAAAACGTTTCGTAACTTATTTTCTGAAAGCATTAAAAGTAAAGATAAGGATATATGGTGCATAATTTGGATCAAATCATTGTATAAAAGATGCTGTGTTGTTAATTTCACTAGAATAATTTTTAATCACTTCAAGTTATACAAGAGACGTGCAACTAGCCTTCACTGTGATTTCAATTGGTACAATGTTATGATATCTATATCATGGCTGCCTTAAGGAGGTATTTTCTATCACTTATGCGAACACAATTTCTGACCATCACCAACAACTCGATTAGGAGAGCATAAGGGATAGAACCAGCAAAACTATTAGGTAATGTAGCTAGAAATACTTTTAATGCTTCTTACTTCTCAAAGCATCTCCTCTAATGCATGGATTTACATTTTTTGTAACCGTACATGTCACGGTTCATACAAGGTTTACATGTGTCAAGCAATTTTTGTTTGAAATAAAAGGTTACGTTTTTACATACAAACAGATGGAAAAGTATCGTATAACACTGATCACAATCATTTAAACAGATATTTATATTTAGATCGTAAACCTTCGAGACTTTTATTACTATAAAATCAGGCACATTTTAGTTTTTGAATCGATCGTTAATTTAATCTCCTGTCGTTAAATCAATTTGCTGAGCGAATCAATAAACCCCCAAAGCGCTTTTAAATATGTATCATATCCTCAAAGTTAATCAATTAACCTTTTTTTTCATCCACCCTTAGATGTTATTCTGAATGGTGCAATTTATTGCTCCTTCGAGACTACTCCTCTGAAAATGCACCTGTATGTGCCTCAAAGCAGGAAGCTTGACATTCCTCATCAACATGTTTTTTTCTCTCCTTTTTTAATGTTTTAATTTTATGTTTATGCTTTTCATTTTCTTCTTTTTTTATGATGAAGTTTTAACACTTTGACATCCAGCCAACGGGAAAAGAAATTGTAATTCGAAATGCAGTATAATTAGCGACAGCCCTTTGGGGCTGAATTAGAGAAAGCATTTTTTCCCCTAATTCTTTGCAAAGTGCTAAAGCAAATATTAAGCCAGCTATTTTTGAATCTTACTCAATGTTTATGAAGTCTTTTTAAATAGGAATGTTAATGTAATTTTTATAACAGGTTTGACATCTTTGACGCTTTATTTCGATGGTTTGATATTGTAGTCTTAATTAGTCCTTGAATGTTGATGGTTATGAAATTTTGGGATGTTTTGTTCCTCTTGCACCGGAATACTCCTAAAGCAATATTTTTTTGTGACTAACATTGACAGAAAAACTTCTTAAAACTCTTTTTTATACAATCATTTTACTAAACAAAGGGACGATAAATGTCCTGATCAAAGGATTTTTAGGATAATAATACTAGGTAAGCGCAATGCGGATTTTTTTTCTGTAACAGACTTTAAATGTTATAATAAAACCTGTTAGATGAAATAAATGGAAAAATGTATTTACATTACTTACAGTATTCAAAAAAATGAACACATTTCTTGCTAGTGACAGTGATTCGCTGTGTCAAAGTTTAAAAATCACGAAATATGTATTACGCATATTGTAATGGTATTTTCCATAAATGCCATCAGGAACTTTTATAATCCTTACATTATACTTTCTGCTTAAATATTATGCATCTTTTCCGTCAGCAGTTGAACCTGTTCTACACTGCATACAGAATAGGAAAGCGTTAAAAGGGTGCTGAATAAAAATACTTACTGCATCATTAATTTTAGTTGTAAAGTAATAATCTCGGATGAGGTCTGAAATTCCGTGTGTTAAGAAGAAAAAAAAATCTGGTGTAATTCATAGAGTTTCAACAACACGTTAGTAATATGTTTGTTTTCCACATAAATGATTACTATTTAACAATTTGGAAAATTGCTGAAAAAATGTGGCCTCGACAGTTTTTCCGCTAGCAATCAAAACTTGTCTTCTTCTTTACATAAAATTTGATTTGTTCAAGAAACCCTTTTCCTAACCAATTTAGGCAATGAGATAAATTGCGGAGTAAAGTAATAAATACTAAAATATAAATTAGATACAAGGAAATTACAAAAATTGTGCACTAACCCATTGTTGAATTGTTTCCACGCAGTTGATTGAAACAGCCGTAAGAACTTATTGCTAGTTTCGAATTGTCCTTACATGTTTAGACTTTCTTTCACTAAACGCATCGTAAATGAAGAATGAAAATGGTATAAGTCATTTAGGGGATAGGTATGTTAAAACGGATCAGTTTCTAATTGACTCAATGTAAAAACAATTCAAATGGATTTTGTCAAAACCAAATTTTGTAAAAATATTTCTGTGTTGGCAGTAAATAGTGATTTAAAAAAAACTCTCTCATAAATATGACAACAGAAAAACAAAATCATTTTGCCAGAATCAGATGTTGCTTTGTAAAAGACGCGGTAAAAGATGCATTTAAAGTCAAACTGTAATTGAAATAGAACATGTCATTTATCACTTTTTGGGGCTATAAAGCTTTAAATGAAAATAACTCAAAAATGCACTGTAAAAAACAGTGTAATGCAGCTAATTTCATGGTAATAAACTATAAAATATGCTAATATTACAGTAATAAACTGAAAAATTGCTAATTTTACAGTTTATTATTGTGCATTTTGCAGTTTTAAGCTGGAACATCTGCTGTCAGTAAGTATAATACAGCTAATTTTGTGGTAATAAATTGTAAAATTGCAAACTTTACAGTAAGAATTTGTAAAATGGCTAGTTTTACAGGTTATTACTGTGCATTTTACAGTTTTAAATTGGAACGCCGGCTGCCAAAGATAAGAATGAAAAGAAGAACTGCAAAGTTAAAAGTAGAGCCGACTTTTTACAGTTGATTTTACAAAACCTTCATTTACTCAAAACTATCTAAGAATGATTTCCACCAATGTAACTCCAGCCATAGCATATGTGTTACCTTTCATGCACCAGTTACTCGTTGTACAACAGCTATGTCGCGTAGTCACGTTCTTAAAGCAAGATTTGCAACGCGAAATTGCAAGGGACTGATTTTAGTGTTTCTTTATTGGTTTCCACCTTTGCACAATACAAGTCGTAGGAAAAAAATTATTTTCAGTACAAGCAAACGACTGTCTTTACTGATGTCAAAAAGCAAATCAAAGAAGAACAAGAATATTTAAGAAGACATACTCAGTATTTCGTAGAAACAATTCAGAAAGCATTTAATCAGAAATCACACTAATAAAAAAGGACAAATAAAAATATATGAATTAACCATTAAAAAACTAGCAACAACAATCAATCAACGGGGTTTTTCGCACTGACATGTTTTCTGTTTTTATTGCAAGCAGGTTCGTCATTTCAAATATTTCCAGGGGGGGGGGGCAAATGCTGTAAACTGAATGAATAATTTACAAGAAAATAAAAAAAAACCACGCCCACATGTGCAAAAGTATTAAATCTTCAAAACCAGGAGGGGCCGGCAAGCTAAGTTTCCCTCTAAAGATTAAGACGCAATTCAGTAATATGGCATGAAAATTATTACTTTCCCTTATATAATTTAAGAACCTAATTAAGAATTACATAATTAAGATTAGTTATGTACTTACGTTATTAATTACATGTAATTTACTATATAATAATTACAGTATTAAGATTTCTCTTTTGCATTAATAATCAATTGTAGAACAATAACTTTTTTTTGTTACTTAATTGATTTCACAGTATTAGTTTTCAATGTTCTTTCAATTCGTTTAGTTGAAAACAATTAATAAAATCTATAATTAGAGAAACATACTTTTAGGAAATAGTTTGTTCTTCAGTATATTACCAGCCTGCTTAATCAATAGATCTTTTCTTCTGAGATGAAGCTCTATTCACTGAGAGTACGTGGAAATCATTTGCGAAGCCCTTTTGTTTGCCAAGTCTCGACAGGCATATTGTTACAGGTTTATGGATATCATTCATATTAATAAAGTCTTACGTTAATAATCAACCGTAGAACTTTAATTGATTATGCAGATAAACAGAAAATCCAAACCACAGTGTGAAGATCCGACACAGCAAATTTACATTGCGAGTGGAATAATTTATGAGTCCCAACTGAAATGGGTATCTTCCATTCAGATTTCCGTATTCAAGTAGATTGCTAACTGATCATTTAAAGGAGTTGGACTGCTACCACTTTCATACTGTAATCTAGAATTCAGATTCAGTTTAATGATCAGGAAATTCAATTCAGATGAAGTTGATCCTATGGAACATCATTTTAACCACTTCATCTTCTGAATTAATCGCGCAAGGCATTGAAACAATATTCAGATGTACAGTACAGAGGAGAAATTTTGCATCAGTCATATTTGCCAAACTAGTCGTTGGCTTTTCTTGTAAAATATCATGCAATTTACGTATGTTAAGGCTGTTGATTTTCAAAATTTCTTTTATGTTTCAAAATACACTATAAAATAGCTCTTTTTTTTTCGTAAGTCATTCAGTGTATTAGTTTTTTTAGAAGCTATTTACTCTGTTTGTTTTACATTAGAAGGAATAGAAGAGAGATAAAACGGAATATTATGCAACACATATAAATCAACATTAATGAAAAAATAAACTATGGGTGAAGCAGTCATGAAATCTGATAAGGGAAAGCACGCAATCATGCAATGCAGAAATAACTAGCGACTTTCACGAATAATAAAACATGTAAATAAACGCTCCACCTCTGCTGTTTTCCCTGACATTTTTAGCTTTATACGCTTATATTTTGACTAGACATTCTACTGAAGATCTGAATAAAGCTGAATCTTACTAAAATTTCTCCATCAAGATCTACGATTCACCTCAATTTTCTCACAATCATCTCAAATGCAAAACTTTACTCACTCCTAATTTACCTCTAATTTTTGAACATAATATAATTTCATACTAGAGGTAAATTAAAAAACTTGCATAAAATTCATATTAATAATCTATTTTGAACAATATCAGAACGCCGTTTTATATACACGGATAAACATTGATAGGTATATGCGTTGAATTGTTGAACGGAAATCTATGGACGTAGACGTGCGACACGTTGTAAAGAAGAAAGGTAAAAACATAAAAAAAACCTTTGTACAGTCAAAATAGCTTAAAAATTGATCGTTTATTTTGAGTAATTATTTATTTTATTAATTGAAATAATTTCGGGAAAATATTTCTAAAATTGAAATCATAACTATAATATCTAAATATTGTGGAACCTTTTATTGAAAATCATGCCTCGTAAAGCTATTCATTAAAAATACTAATGGCATTAATGTGTATTGTAATAATGTGCATTAATGTATATCGCACATAAGCCCACTGGGGTAAAACCGAACCCCAGAGGAATTTAATGTCTTTACATTAACCTTAAAAATATCTTTATATAACTATTATAAGTTTATGTTTTTGACGTTAAAAATTGCAACAACGTAACATAAAATTGACTGATATTTTCGAAGAAACACAGGATATTTCTAACTTGAAATATACTTTAAAATTATGACAAATTCAAACATAGAAAACCAAAAGCCTGTTAAGAACTTTCCTCCTGTGATAACAAAATACCCTCTTTTTTTTATTTTTGTATTTAATTTTCAATTAATGAGACATATCTTTTGAGCATGAGAACTATTTCTTGGCGTTTAATGTTCTAAATAAACCATACCAATTTAATCAATGAGAAACATTTTATAATAACATTTTAAAAATAATTAGTGCTTAGTGATGAAAATAAATATGAGTAATTAATAGTATTTAGTCCCTTTTTAAATACTTACCGTTGTGGAAAACTCTACTTCAATGTAAGTAAGATATTTAAATTCTAAAAAAAACGCTTTAATACTCATGTTCTTCAATCCCCCCCCCCAATATATATATATATATATATATATATATATATATATAGGGGAAAGTTGCCCAAAACGGGATAGGCGGGCAAAACGGGATAGTGGGCGTTGGAGCTTGACTGCTGGTACTATTTCGCAGGAGACAGGCTAAACTGGTTCTCGACCGCCATGACAGCATACTCAGTTAATATCTCAACTCTAGCCACGTATTTCGCAAAGAAATATTTTTTCAAAGTTTTCAATTGAAAATTTTACTTACTTTTTACTTTTTTCGACTGCAGAACAACTAGAATTGTGGCTCTCCGTAATTCGGAACAATTCCGGTTAGAACTGCATTTTGTTCATAGCTCTTTTAGCAACAATTTCATGTACTTAAATATTGCTAGTGAGTGGCGGTTCCGGGGTCAGCCCTTTATGTTGTCAAAAGCATCATGGTCGGGCAAAACGGGACACTTTTAGGGTGCCCAAAACGGGATACAATTTTGATGTGTCCCGTTTTACCCGACCGATTTAATGTTTTTTCAATGTGTGACCATTAATGTTTTTTCAATGTGTTTAAGCAGCACGAAGCGAGCTAGAGGTTCGCAAGTGGATGTTCAACCATGTTGACAAAGGGATTATTATCTACGAAGTAGGAAATATGTTCAATGCAGCATTTTAACGAGCAGCTCTTGTCGAAACTGCTGTGAATGGGTTCACGAAAACAGGCATTTTCCCATATAACCCCAGATGTCTTTCCTGAATATCTCTTCGCTTCCTCTCTTCCAACAGATCACCCATTGCTGGATGCTCAGAACATGACGTCCTAACACCCATTAAATCTGCAACAAAATGAGATCAGATCCGAAGGATCTTCGAATTCAGTCATAGCATCTAAGAGTTTGCTGTCATCACAACCACTAGAGACAGTATTGAAAGAATCACTTAGTGCAACGCTAACACTAGCACAAAGGCAGGCCTTATCCAACTGTTCACTTCAACAGGAGTCAAAGGACTTGGACTATACTGTCGCCCTTCACTGCCATTTTCTATATCACCCAAAGAAATTCTACCTCCACCATGAGAGATTGGACCAAGACCTCAAAATAAACACGATAATAGAAGAGGGAAAACAGCATTTCTAACAAGAAGCCCATATAAGATATATATATATATATATATATATATATATATATATATATATATATATATATATATATATACCCATTTCTGTACCATTCTCAAATTAGAAAACGTAAACTTTAGCTTTTTAAACATATGGATATCACTAAAATATAATTTTATTAACATTTTCTCCGAACTTTTTTAACAACGATTGAACAAGTAATATTTTCTCTGATAGTAAACTACACTATTCAGATAAATGATGCTTCGCCTTACGATCACAGCCATCATTGAAACTTCTTTCACTTATACATCTCAACAATATTTACTCTGACTGCAGACAGAATTCAGACTCAGAAACCACTTTATCGTCAACGCGGCATAAAATAGATGTCTAGACATGTAATTGGGGTACATTCAAAAGGGATATTTACACTGGCTTTGTATTCCTCCAGCCAGTTTGTTGCACAATGTCTGGAAGAATAGGGCACGGAAATTTGACTAGATGTAATTACTAATGGTAAAGCATATTTCGTTTGCATTCATGCTCAATTAATTTTACATATTATAACTTTAATTTGCTAATTTTATTACAAAAAATGCATTTAAATATTGACCTCGAAATGAAGTTTGATTTTATGAAATTAAAAAATAAATTATATACATTTTATTACGGTTAACATATTTTCCGACACATTTCCGAATTTGTATTTTTAACTCTTCTTACTCATTTCGATGGAAAAGTTTGAATTATTTTGTTTTTAAAGGATACTTTTCACTATGGTTTCTTTATTTAGATATTTATGTTTTGATTTTTTCAAAATTTGTTAAAAAGAAATCCCAGGCTCAGAAAAGGTCACTTTATTATTTTATTTTTCAATTGTTTGGTTAACAGTAGCTCTTGTTGTCGTTGTCGTGTACCAGCCAGGACGTCAATTGGGAGTGCTCTGCTTTACTTTTCCAAGTGTACCGTAATTTGGTGTGCAGTCCTACGTCCACAGTACACACATGCCACAAAAGCCCATTTATAGGGTATGCAAACATTTACAGTACAACAACGCATTCACGCAAGGAATGGACAAGGACAGGAGATTGAAAGTACATTCATGCCCGAGCCGGAATTCGAGTCCGGGACCGCCCTGTCCCAGTAAGACTTCTCCAACCACTAGACAAGGTGGCCGGCTACAGCAGCAGCTCTTACTTGTTGGAAAACAACTCTTACTTGTCGAAGAGCAACTGCTCTCAAAAAAAGAATTTTAATTTTTAAAAAAACTGGTTTTTCGTTTTTCCCAATTTGAACGTTGCCGATATATTTTCATGCGTGTAATTAAAGTCCTCTTGACAATATGTTTCAATTTGTATAATATTTAAATAAGCAGTTGAAAAAAAGAATGAATTTATCACTTATTTAGATTAATTTCTAAAATATATCTTCTAGGGACAATTTATCGAATCCAAAGGCAATATGGACTTGGACATGCAAGAAAACATCTTTGAGGGCATTTTTGTTGACATAACAATTAATAGATACACGCATAAGGTAAAACAATTCTCTTTAGCACACTAAACTGAATTTATAGTGTTATTAATGAATCATGTTATATAGCTTTTTTTTCCTAATTGCATGTTTAAAATTACAATACTAGGAAAATCAGTTAGTACTTATAATAACCTTTTCTCTCTCTCTCTCTTATGCTGAATAAAATTTTCTGAGGAATCTTTAAATTAAAATTTTTTAACAAAATGTAGAGACCAAAATACAAATCTCATCACATCTGTTACAGTTCTCAAAAATGGTGCCCACAGGGTTATTATGGTGCAAGTTGCGCCATTAAAATGTTTGGGGGGGAATTTTTTAAAATAATTTATTTATTTATTTAAATTATTTATTAATTAATTTTTTTAATTTAAATTATTTACGGATTTTTTAATAAAAAATATTTATTTATTTATTTTTTAGTTAAAATTAGTTATTAATTTATTTTTTAATTTAAATTGCTTCTTTTATTTCTTTATTATTTTTTTATTAATTATTATTATTATTTTTTGTGTACATGTGTGTGTGTGCTGGGAATGTCTGGAAGGGAAAAAAGAGATTCTATTCTGCGCATAATTCAAACTTTTAAAAAATTAATGATGTATAGAAAAGTAATAGTTATAATTTAAAAAATAAATAAATAATATTACAAAAATTATAAAATAAAAGAGAGGGGTAAAATCAAAATAAAAATCACAAGAGGGTTGTGAAAATTTTTGGGGAGGAATTCGAGTCATTGAGCTTGGGGGGGGGGGGGCACACCTATTTCTCAATTAGTCAAACTGTTCTTAGAGGCATAGCATTAAAAATATAAACTGTCAAACTGCTCCCGAGTTTTTATGACGTATTATCAGCGGCCTGGCTAAAGTCATAAATTCCAAAGTTAATTTTTTGAGACTGCCGAAGCACAATATTTTAATCGGTAAAAGTAAATAAACACAAACTAGTTTGCGGAGTCTTAACTATTAGAATTTAGTATTATATCATAAAGTAACTCATTCATGTTATGAAATGAATAATTGGCAATTACAATTAGCGAAGAGAACCTGTTAAAAGATTTATTCGTTTGTTTAATGAGTTTTAACCTGTAGAGACGTATCGACGTCCAAGCAGAAGTTACAAAGCCCAAAATAATTGTTTTGAAAATGACAAGTTTTGAGTTGTTTCGAAAACACTAAACTGTATTTAACGGATTGTTTGCCGTTACTATAAGTTTTACGTTTTGAAATAATAAATCTAAGTAGTAATTAGCTTCTGTAGATTGCCAAAAGTTCAACTTTTATGACTCATTTCCAATAAGAACTATAGATAAAACTATTAGAATTTATTTGTTTGCAATTTCAACTTATTTTTTTTATTAATTTAAATGTTAATAAGAAATAGTAATACCGAAAAATATTTTAGATTTAACATAAGTTTTAAGTAAATCACAATACGTTTTAGTGATATTTAATAAAAAAAATACTACACGCCGTATTTGTAGACTCTTATCTGAAACAAGCAAGAAACTAGGGAACTACAATCTCTTGCTCTATTAACAGTAACGTGAAAAATTAAATTTATACTTCTTGCTCAAAAAATGCAGAAATATTTTGCAATTAAAAGAGAAAATTTCATTGCTCAATTAGAGACTCAATTATGAACATAATTTTACATTTTTGACACAATAATTTCAGTACCATTGACCTTTCTTTGAAAGTTTTAAAAACAATCATCATACGGATCGACATACCAAGCTGTGTTTTGATAACCTAAGAATTTCCTCTGTTAATGGTATCATTCATTTAATATTCAAAAGATAAAATAGTGAACGCTTCATCTGCTTTCAAAGGAGAATCGAGCCATAAACAATTCAAGGATTTTAAAAAGGTAAACATCTCCTTTTCACACCTGAAAAGATAACTTGTATGAACAATGACCATTAAATAATTTACATAATATTGGGCTGATTGTTTATTCATCAAATTCGAAGCGTTAAAGAAAAAGTTTGCTCTGCAGTTAAATCAGGAGCGGAAAGATTTATACTATTTATTTCAAACAAAAAGGTTAAATCATGAATTAAATAGCCTTTTGTTGTTTGAAAATTTAAAGTGACACATTTATGTGCAGTAAGTGCAAAATTAAAAATGTGGAAATGTACAAAGAAAAATAAATAAAATGATCAAGCAAGACTTAAATTTTCATAATCTATTTTTTTGTGTAAATAATTCTCTAAGTGTATTTCAAATGTATTCACTAGTTCAAACATTCAATCCATTTTGTCTTTAACTCTTATCTTTTGGATTTCTAGCATCAATGCAGAGCCATTAAAAGTGTCAAACATTAAAACATAAGCACACTTATAAACTAATTAGAGACACTGCTTTCACAAGAAATATTTTAAATTTAAATGCATGCATTTATTTAGACAACTTTGAAAAAAGTATTTATTAAGGTTTACTAGAAACATCACATGTAATCAACTTGTTTAATTTTTAATACTATTTCTGCTCAATGTTACTCTACGATTTGAGGAAAAATTATCACGATAATCTAAATTCGCTTTGGCTATATATTCTCCTTGTTTTAATAAAGCAATTAACATTTCATTAAGGCATTAAATAAGCTATAAAATCAATTATCTTTCTTTACCACTTTTTAAATTTTCAGTAGATTTGATAATGGCTCATTGACTACCTTAACTATGAGGTCGAGCACATAGGATGTCACGCTTTTAGAAGGGAATGGGTTTTGCGAAATTGTGAGTTTGTGACAAGAGGGACAAAGGGGGGTAAAAAGAAATAAGACATCACATTGTTTAATAACAAACGATTTATGAAAAATAGCTTCTCATGTGAAAATAGGAGGAAAGGGGTAGTGTTAACGGTGAAGTGTGGCCCTTCGTTACAAATAGGGGAACGGGTCAAAAATGTTGAAAAAAAAGTGACAGCATTTATGGATAGCTCCTACATCTTTCAGTTACTTCGAGAAAATTAAACACAGAGAGAAAAAAAAGCCATGTTTCATTTTCAATGGAATAAAAATAAAAATAATAAAAACATCGATTATTTATCGATCACAATTTTGACGCCATATTTCAGATACTGATGTAGTGCTGAACAATTTTCAATTGTGAATAAATTTCAACCGTGAACAAATTTCAACCGAGTGTAAAAGAAAAAGACAATATAATAATATATTGCAAGAATAAGTGATACAGAAATGAAGGAATATAAGAAGACGACATTGAATGTAATGGAATGGATTTCAATTCGTATATTCATAGTTACAGCCATTGATGAACGACGGATATTGATATTTCTTATAAATAAGTGTACTTTTGTTTCCTTTTGATCGGAGCTTAGGGCAGTAGTATCCAAAGATAACTGGAGGTAAAGGTGATATTACATTTCATATGAAATATTTCAAAGACTACATAAAAACAAAATGAAATGTCGGGGCAGACAAAATCGAAAGAGCAAATATGACTTCAATACGTAAACAAAAAAGGGAACAAGGGGGAAAAATATATGACTTGTGTAACATAAACAAAGACTCAGTTTCAATTCTAATCGAGAAATCTATGTTCTTCAATTTCTCTCTCCCTCCCTTTCGGGGTCTTAGAACAGAATGAAGCTTGGATTACTTTAATGGAAAAAAATGGCAAGCGAAAGCAATAAAAGTTCTCATTTTACTTTCGGATGGCGAAAATCAGACAATTCAATTCGCAAGCGAGGTAAAGATGTTATAAAAAATGTCTGCATCTAAATGATAAAGTGTGCAATCCATGGAAATAGCAATCCTTTGCTGAAACAAGTTCTGAGCATTCATGGCTTGAGGGCTCTAATACCTTAGTAGACACTTGCGAATACAATGAAACACAGCAAAAATAAACACGAAATTCGAATATTTCAATGATTTTGTTTCGTAGCCGATAGTTACAAATTTTTTTTTTTTTTTCAAATGAATAACGTTCACTACCACCATTTTTTTGCTGGAAAAACTTTGAAAACTTTTTTGAGAAGCTAATTGTTTAAAAACGTTATCTGTTTTGTTTGAGTAAAAAAACAAGAGTATCTAATAAGTGTAAAATTGCTTTTATTACCATAAAGTTAGTTTGGAATTGGCACAAAATTTCCACGGCAGTTTGCTTACGGACGTAATATCCCAAGTAGCTGGAAGTGGTGGGATCTGTGGAGCCACACCCACTTTCAAATAGAAATTAGAGGCAAATATTCTTCCAATGAATGATTTTTTTTCTTATTTTTCTTAGTAACAATCCTAAATATTTTTGCTTCGAGGATAAATGTAGAAATTTCGGAGAAAATTTAATAGGTAATAAAATAAGGAAAGAAAGAACTGCCATAAAATGTTCAATACATCTTTGAATTTTAAAATATGAAGTATCAGTATTATGTGCAAGAAACTATGAATTATCAGAGGAAAAACTTTCAAATTATTGTTTGAAAATCTATTGTAAAATTTTCGTAGGATTTCGGTGCATATTAAGCACCTGTTAATTACATCAAGAAAACTGGAGGGTATAATGTCGCTTAAAAAGTTTTCCTTTTTAAAGTTTCTAAGTATTCTATTTTGCACTCAAAAAAATTATAATATGCCTTACTGAAATAAAAATAGCTTTTCTGATATCATGGTATATTTTCATTTTTATAACCAGCTTCAAAATGAGAACTTTGAAGAAATAATCCAGAGAATAAAAATCAGAAGAAAAAAAAAAAGGCAAGAGAGTTATTCTTCATGTTCAATTTATGATTCTAAACTTTCTGATCGCCGTCTTAGCCTTCAGCAGGGATGTCATTTCAAGTTTTTCCAAGGGGGGGGGGCAAAGGGTGAAAACACAATACAATTTCACTAGAAAACAACAAAAACCACGCCCACTTATATGTAAATACATTGATTTCTCAGAGTCAGGGGGGGGGGGTATGACTCCCCCCTGCCCCCCCCTAAATGACGGGCCTGGCCTTCAGAGTGCTTGTTTTACAATTAGGATTGCTGTAAGCCCGATAGATTAGCGTAGATATCGCGCGGGCCACACGCACATAAACCTTCTATTATAAGTCAAGCGTTTAATAGTAAAACCAGCTCAATCTACATTTAGAAGTTTTGCTAGAGATCATAAAACGCTTCACTCTACCAAGTTCATTTTACCAACATGTTTCCCTTGCTTGAAAAACATGTTGAACCACAATTCTAAACCATATGACTTTGGAAACGAAGTGAAATGTAACTATGGCTCGGATTGGCTCGGGTGATTGACGTAATCATCTGCCATTCCATATAGTCTTGTGTGTTCTATACGTATAGTTAGTTCGTCATGTTAGTTCGGCAGTTGGTTGCCGCCTCCTGGTCTTCATGTTTGTAGTTATGTAGTTCTTTTAGTTTGTGTTTTTATCTTGTTCCCGTTTTAACGTTCGTTTGGTTTTAATAAAGATGTTTTACCTTTTACAATTTTAAGTCCACTGCCTCTGCCTATACTTGGAATATTAACAAAACATTCTGGGTATTACTTATATTTTTTTTCTTTTTAAAATTTGAAGCATTGTCCAGATAAAAATAATTTGTACTGAGCTTGGTTGTAAAATAAAGATACCTTAGCTTATTTTTATTTTAAAATTTTGCATTCAAATTTCAATTGACTTCATGTGTTTCCCTTCTCTTTGTACCCTGTACTGCAGCTTCCGTAAATTTCTTGTACGTCTTTCACAGAAAAGCTAGTTCTTGTATGATTTAATATTTCATTTCGAAAATCAGCTTTAAAATTCTTGCACGTAAGATAGTTCTGAATATGTGCAAAATATGATATATGTCCGTGCCGAAACATCGTCCACTATTGGCTTAAACTGACGATGCTAATAAGTATAGCAATTGCAGAAAAAACTGAGGGGTAAAGGGATCGGATATATTCGAGATGAATTTCGTTTTGAATTTCTTAATGCAAGACTATGTTGAGAAATTCAGAACTTGATTATCACACTCCTGTGATTAAACTTATATTTGAAATCTGATCAATAGTTATTGCTCCAGTGGCCCATTACTGACTAGTGGTCAATTACTGGTGGCCCAGGTAGCACAAATAACCTTTAAACGTTTTATAAAGTTTTTAAGCGGTTGTTACAACGTTAATAACCATTTTACAACCTTTAAAAAACGAAGTGTGCTACTTGGGGATCACCCTATTAAGGATAAAAGGTGCTGGAATCAGCGGTCCACACACACAATACTGCTTTTCTCGAGAGGGAGAGGGGGGGGGGAGCCCCTTTCGTACAAAACTGATCACTAATCAAGACACATTTCTCATAACTGCTGTGGTTCAATAAAAATCCAATAAATGTCACAAGTCGTGGACATTTGTAGCCGTAAATTTCTTTGTGAAATTATTCGTGATTTTCTTCATTTTAATTACAACAAACAATGCGCTCTTTTCAGTGCAGTCAAGGGCGTATTTAAGGGGGGGGGGCGAGCCCCCCCCCCCGAAATCGTGAACGACTTTTTTCAAAAGTAGGTGTTCTGTTCGTGTTTGCTCCAAAAAAAATCCTTAAGAAAAAAGCCCACTCTCTATGAACATTGTTTTCAAAGGTGTATATAAGGGAGGGCTCCAGAGGGTCTTTCCCTTCTGTACCCCTCCCCCCCCTCCGAAAAAAAATCGGATTTTTTTTTTCTAATAAAGGTAGTTATTATTATTTGGTTTAAGTTTACTCTTCATTATTTGCACACTTTTAGCTTGAAATACATAACTAAATAAATAATCATTGCTAATAATAATTCGTTAGATGACACCAGGCAGTGGTGCAACCTAAGGCCCCTATATAGATAATATAGCGGCTCTAGTGCAACCCAAGAGGGTCAGGGAGCCCATGCGATTTACTCGAGAGAAAAAAGAACGTGTCTTGGGAAAATGAAGATATTTCAATTAGAAAACACATAGAAAAAATCCTAATCATTTTGAATAGAAATCTTTAAATGAAAAATATTCAACACACGTAGATTATTGGTCAGCAAATTACGTTTCTATCTTTCTTCTCATTCCGTCAGTTTTTCTAGTCAGTCAGAAAATAAGAGTCTTTAAAGTAATGCTACACTCAATAAATTTAAAATAAAGTGTAATCATTCCTCCCGGCAAGAAATTTAAAATAAAGTGTAAGTATTCCTCCCAGCAAAAAATTTAAAATAAAGTGCAATCGTTTTCGGTTTTATTTTTTTCACAAATAATTTCCAAGCTTTCAGCTGAACAAAACAACAATTTAAAAAAAATCGAAAAGAGGTAGAAGTCCAAGCCGGCCGAGCTAGAAGGGGCACGTAATTTTCAATCTCTTTACTAGTGGTGAATTTAAAGACTAGAGTGCTTCTCGTTGGCGGGTTTAAGGTAAGAAGTCGAGGCCCGTATATCCGCCAAGCATGAATTCAAAGAAGGCTCATGACCTCCCCCCCTTAAATAGTCCAAAGAGATCTTAAAATTTCGCATTTAAAACGTGTAATTTAATTGCAGTTTCAAGACTTCAATATCCAAAAATTTTCGGAAGAGAGTTCTTTTTCCGCTTCTGCAATACCTTGGTCAAATATTGCCTCAAATGGCATTTTAGATATTTAAAATTCAAACCGTTAACGGTAGTTGATATCCCCCCACTTTTCTACAGTCTTTAGCTCTAAAATGTGTTTTTTGAAAAGAGAGAGCTCCCGAATTACAGTCTCTATGCCCAAAAATTTCCGGAAGAGTCCCTAAATCCTATTTATTATCCTAAATGTTGTCAGACTAAGCCTAAAAACAGTTGTTACTGTCAAGAATCATGGCGTAAGCGGCGCTATTGAATTACTTTTAAGGGGCGTTTTTAAAAGTTTTCTTTTTCTTTCACGTGTGGCTCTCGTTTTTAGAGGGATCTTCGTGGAATTCTTGGATGATAAGTTTTTGCTCTTGGGGGTAATGGGCACCTCTGCTAAAAGTAAAATTTTGAACCTTCAGTTTCAAAAAATAGAGCTTAAAATTGCATTCTTCAAGCTTCAATGCCGCAAAACTTCGGGCACAAAGCCCGAATCCTACCTCTTCTCTTGACGATACTAAAGATAACCTAAATAAAAAGGTTTTTAAAGCATTAATTTCGAAACATTTCGGGAGAGAGTTTTAATTCAATTTGAAAATTTCTACTTGTCTTACAGTAATAGCAAAAAAAAAAAAAAAGAAAGTTGGGGGGTGGGGGGGGGGAGTAAGCTTGATTATATGGGCCCCCTCCGAATAAAATCCTATATACGTCACTAGCAGTAACTATATTCCTGCCTTCATTTAGCACCAACTAGTGCGTTTTACTTCAGGGTATTAATACAAGAAAAATATTTCAGTGTTTCATTCTTTAACAGCGAACTGCATTTAATTTCATCTGTTACTGTGTAAAAAGCTTTGAATGGTAAAGGAATGTTTCAGACCCCCTAACCCTAATAATACACAAACTAAATGTGGAAACAAATAATACTATGATAATCTGTTTCACTGCAGGTTTTGAAACATCGGGGGAAAAACCATTAAAGCTATTTAACGCAACTTAATGAACAATTATTGAGTAAAATGCAATACGATTCCAGCACGAACTATTTCTGAAATTTTTCTCATAAAGCACGAATTTTAAGATATATGAACAAATATGTGGACGGAAAACGGATTAAAAATAAATCGATGTTGAATAATTACAAAAACAGATGTTCATCTAAGACTCAATAACGCATAGAAATAAATGGAAATTTCTAAAGCATCTGTAAAACACAAAAGATTAGATTTCTAGGTTAGAAATTATTACGAATGTTTTTTCCCTCGCCTAGAGGAAAATGGTTTCTTCCGTTTGATTGTTTTTTGAATTACTTTAGCAAAAAAAGTTAAATATTATGAAAAAATGAGAAAAATCTTACAATTTAACTTGCAAATGATGAAGATCAGAAGATTAAATTTTCTGTCAAGAAAAACAAGGAAGAGTGACAAATCCTGTAGATTATTGAGTTAACTCAATAATCTAGGTTGGGTTGTCGTACCTAAATATTGAACATAGAGGAGAAAAATTTAACCCTGTAATGAGAATTTATGAATATAAAATTGATTTTTCTAAGATTATCCAAACTTCATGTTGATTTAAAATGAAGTAAAATACGGAAGATAATGTTTTAGATTATACAATAATATGACGCTTTCTGTATGATTTATAAAGCACATTGTTGATATTTCTGTGGAAATTTTCAAAGCATGCCGATTATAAATTCTGACCAAACATATAAAGTTGATATGGAAATGGACTTGGTCTGTCTTTTAATGGAGAGAATTAAACGTTAGGATTTGTGCTTCAGTTTCCAGAACAACAAAGTATGCGTGAGTTTTTAAATAGCAAAAAAAAAAAAAAGACTCAAAGAATGCTTAATGATTTTCAAAGGAACAAATGATAAAATTAACTAGTATCTTATAGAAATCATTAAAAGTAATATTAGCATACTAGAAAATATCCCCGTCTAGTTCTAGTCAAAGTTTTCATTTTAATTTTATTTATAGATTTCTTATCCTCTTTTGGGTTTAACTATGTGCAAAAAAGAAAGAAATAAAAAAGCAATCATTAACAATATGAATTTTTTTAATTAATCAAAGAGACGTTTTGGAGCAAATGCCAAACGGTTAAGTTTTTCAAAGATTGTTAGAAACTTTCTAACAATACTATGTGGATTTATGGCATTGCGCCATCAACATATATGAGACTTAAAGTATAGTTTAGTACAGCTAGTGAAGCGAATTATCCACTGCTCAAATCAAGTTTAAAGCAATTGACATGAAACTTTGGGTTTTACTGTGTGCTTTTACTTTTTTAACCGCTGTAAAAATGACCTTATATCACAGTTGCAAATTCAATGTACATAGTTTTACTCAATATATTTACCGCTTGATGCGTACGATGATTTTTTAAAAATAATGTGCATATTTAAAATGTCTCCTTTACTACAGAAAGATAAAACTTTTACTAGTAATAGCTGTTTAAGCTGAAGCTCTATCGCTGATATGAAGCAGCTCATCTTTCGTATTTTACGTCGCATTTCCTTAAGACTATAAGTAATTTTATATTATTTTAACCAAAAATTTCTTAACATAACTTTACAGAATCACTATCAAATCGCGCTTGCAAGATATTCACTCTTAGGATAATTCTGTACCTCAGAACCAGACTAACGTAAGTCCACTTTCGTCATTTTTTGGTAGAGGGGAAAAACGATTGTCGAATACATCGTTTTTCCCCTCTACTGAAAAATGACGAAAGTGGACTTACGTTAGTCTGGTTCTGAGGTACAGAATTGTCATGATCACTGATAGCTAATGAAAACTTATGTCATTTTAAGATAGATGATAATCTGCTTTTTCCTGAATTTCATTTATTGAATGGATAAAAAATCCCGAAGATAAGGAATTAAAATAATTTAATATTTCAGTTAATTTTATATTTTATAATAGTTTTTTTACAACTTTAGTATAGTTCAGAACACAATTGATAAAAAC
>JAXGGA010009251.1:0-52361 GCA_038373865.1 Uloborus plumipes | reverse complement strand
TGTCATGCACACACACACACAAGGGCGTAGCTAGGGGGGTGCAGCTGCACCCCCCTAGATCAGAGCCAATGGGAGGTCACTGTGACCTCCAATTTTATTTATTTATTTATTTATTATTATTTTTTTTTTTTGATAAACGATTTTTTCCCCTTTCATGCTTTTCATATTCAGTATTGTTTTGATACAAGCTTTATTGATTAATTTTAACTTCTTTGGTAACTGACGATTTTGCCGAATTTATTTGTGTATTTATTAATTTTGGATGTGCATTTGCTTTTTATTTGTGTAGATAATTTGTTTTAAGTACTTTAATTCATAAAACATTTAAAGTATACCGTATCATTTCGTTCTAAATAAGGATGATGTTTTTCTTTTTTGCCCATTTCTTTGTTTACGTAAAACACAGGTTTTAAAAACATATCACTCACATTTTATCTAATTTTCTGTATTACGTTTTGCATTGTGGTAAAATCATTTTATAAAAAACTACTGTTTTGTTCCTTTTGAAATATTTCATACCATCCATTGGTTTAAGGTGTGTATGACTGAATAAAGTATAGTTTCTTTGAGTTCATAATTTCTTCCTTTTTTTGTGAAAATAGAATTTCAAGCACTTTTTTCTCTTTCTTTCTTGCTTTTTTCTTTGTGTTTTTATTGAAAAATTTGACTTTTATGCTAATTTTTGGGAACTTTATATAAACTGCGTTATTATATCTAGCATTGATTACTTTTCAGAAAATGATAGTAAGCTTGCCTGTTTTTGAGGAGAAAATTTTTAATTTGCCGAATGAAACTCAGAATTTTTCTGAATGATTAAAAAAAAATAAATAAAATACAAGAATGCATACTTATCTATGTCTACCAAAAGAGACGTGAGGCATCACGAAAATAAATAAGTTAATTAATTAAAGAAAAAAAAATAAAGAAGTTCAGCCTTGCAATACTGTCTCACTGTTTTCAAATTTCATCAGCCAATTTGTATCGGATAAGAACTTTTTGGGAGGTCACAGTGACCTCCTATTGGGGTACCACTGCTTGCATCCCCCTAACGTGAGTCCTGGCTACGCCCTTGCACGCACACACATATATATATATATATGTATATATATATATATATATATATATATATATATGTATATATATATATATATATATATATATATATATATATATATATATATATATATATATATATCTTCGTTATTAAAAAAAGAAAAAAAAACATGCTGCTTGAAATGAAAGAAAACTTTGTAGCTAATTTCTGATAAATCAGAAAAAAAATCCAATTTTGATTTTGATGATTCCACATCACAAGATTTCAAATAAGCTTTCTCATAGAGTACTAAATTAGGTTTCAATTTGTTACAGAAACAAAAATAGAAGTTCTGAGAAAAAAGAGACTCAAGTAAGGTTAATTACTCACTTGTTTTACATTGTATCCAGATTTAGCACTAGTTTCAATAAACATCACATTCAACTCCTTTGCTTTCCTTTCGCCTTCTTCTGTGGTAACTTGCCTAGAAAAACAAGAGAATTAATTTAAAACTCATAAAAACCTCATCAACCCAATTGAAAAGTTCTGATTTGAAAGAAAAAATTGAAAATTTTATATTTTACTCTACCAATGCACTTATGGACTTTAACAGTTCCGTGATTAGTAATTTTAGTAGTGCTATTGGACAGTTTTTCAACACTTTTAGAAGTATTTAACAGTGGTGTAGTAGAGGGGGAATACAGAGGGATAATATCTTCCTGATTCTGTTTATTTTACACAAGCATCCACCCACTTTTTGATTTCATTAATTTATGCTTGTACTTGAAAAATAACTTGCCCAGTTGTTAAAGAGAATTTAAAGTAGAATTATAAAAATGTATTTATGCTTTAAATAATTTATTCCAACCATCAATTGCAGCAATATGTTATGATATTTTCTCACATTTGCCTCAATTGTACTGCATTTTGAGAAAAACCTTTTACGTTAACACAACATATGGAAATTTGTAGTCACTGGTGTAAATTTACTATTCTGCCTTGCTATTTATTTAGCTGTATACTTGGTAAGATATTATTAAACAATTATACGGTGCCTTGTAATTTTGTACAAAAGAAAAGCATAGTAAACTGGATAAAATTTTCAGATATTTACACAATTATAGAGAGGTTTGAAGAGAAAACAAATAAAGAAAATCAATCAAACCAAATTAATATATGATGACCGTAAACTTCAAACCTAAGGGTTTATGAAAAGCAAACAAAAACCTATAATCATAGCAAGAGGAAATCTTTGGAGATGATTTATAGTATTAGAAAAAACATTGTCAGAAAAATCACTAGTAATAAATTAAAAAAGTACTGTAAAAAAATACAAGAAACATATACATAGAGAAAGAAAAAAGAAAAATCCAAACCCAGCACTCATTACACCAAATTATTTCAAGATGAAGGGGGAAACACCAAATTATTTAAAGACAATTAGAGGGAGTGCTTCATGCAGTATTAAGAGCACCAGTGAACAACTTGAACTCAGAAAAAATACAGTTCATATTAGAAAACTTGAGTCGTAAAATGACTTCCAGGCATAGTAATAAGTCAATAGATTCAATAGATAGAGATAATAGAACTGTTTTCCTTTATTTTGCGATAAGTTTTCAAATAAATGCACTATTTGTATAGAATTATGAAACACAGCAACAATACAAGTATGTTATTGGTCCCTTTTTGAGAAATGTTTAATATTGTTATTAATACCATTACTTTGGTACCAGGTTTTAAGAAAAGAAACAAATACTGATATTACATTTTTGGTCCTGTCACTAAATAACTTATCGCTAAATAAACATATCCGAGGTTAATTCATTTTTACACCGTTTAAATGAAAAAACTCAAAAAGTTTCACAAAGTAATCCTTGCTTTTGGTGTAATGAAAGTAATCAAGGAGAAACTTCTCAGTGAGATTGATAGAAAATGTTATTGCTTTTTTCCTTTTTGAATATTTATGCTTTTCCGGCACAGGTTGAAACAAGCATAATTATGTCAAATTAGAGACAGTAATTAAATATAAATCTACCGTTAGGGAGATGGCGAGGTAGTTAAAGAAAGAAAAAAAAGAGAAAGTTCTTGGAAAAATTTAATTGCTCATACTTCAAAACCATTCAATTATTTATTTTTATATAATCAGAAAATTCCAACACCAGCAGCATTCAATCCATAAAAATGTATACAATTGTTTTGAAAGTATTTTATTGGAAATATATTTTTATTACTAAAGCAATCCTCTTTTCTGACAAAGCATCTTGGTCAACAACTTTTTTTGTTGTTGTTTTGGTGAATAGAGACTAGTGGCCACCGAGAAGTTTTACTGATTATAATAAAAGCCCTTGAGACAAATACCTTTTATCTGCCAAGTCTGTTTTATTGCCAACTAACATTATGATAACATCATTGCCTCGTTCTGTTCTAACATCATCAATCCATTTTGATGTTTGATGAAATGAATTAGCATCTGAAATAATGAAATACAATATGTTAATCCAACAGTACAAACTGCAACTAGAATATTAAAATAAAATTGCATAAAATCCGCACACATATTGTTTTAAAACCTTTTAAGATATTAATTCATGAATGCACATTAAATACTAGCTGGTTATTTTTAACCCCTGACGTCCCAAAGCAGAATACTTTGCTATGTTTTGCAAAGTACAATCATTTGACCAAAATTGTTCTGCAAGTAGTTTGAGCACTGTACACATAGAAACAGGACCTTTTTTAAAAACAGTGATCCCAGAATTAAAAATTTTTCATACAGGTACAAAAAAAGAATTTTTGCTTATTTGTTCAATATAGTCTTACTGCAGAAAAAAGCATGAAATTAAAATTTCAAGCACACATGCTTCACAGAAAATAAAAAACCCTATAGTATGTATGCCTCTATTATACACAGCAAAGAGTGGTGCCTCTGTTCCTTCAAACATCAAGGAGCTCTGGGTAATTTGAAACCGTATTAGAAGCAATGTTCACTCAGAATAACGGAACATGACCAATAGTACAACCAAGTGATACCTACACAAAGATGTTGAATGGAAACTTTTTGTTTATATAGCTAATCATTTACGGAGCAGTCTTTGAGGGAGAGCACTTAAGGGGCATAAAATAGGTGTAAACAAAGAATATTTTCTGCAGAAATCTGTAGAATTTTAGCAATTATCTTTTGCATGTAATTTTGAGCAAATTCTGCAGATTTTGTTCCATTTGTTCCAAACGGAACTAAATCTAAAGTTTCTGCAAATGCAACAAAAAATTCAACTTCTTGATTTTCCTTCGAGTAAGCAAATTTTCAGCAATTTTTAAGTTCTATTTTTTCTAAATTAAAAAAATCTTGATGCATTTCTGAAAATTTAAATTGTTCGTTAGAATAACTAATTGCAGAAAATCTGCCTTTTCTGCAGAATTTTTTTCAGAATTTCCCCTCACTGCTGAACAGAGCTGCAGAACAAAATTGTTCTGCAGTTCAGGTATCTGTTCTGCGACGTACGTAGCAAATTTAGCAGTATTCTGCTTTGGGGCCCTGACGCAACTAGGAAAGGAGTTATAAGTTTAACGTTTCTGTGTATCTGTGGCACCGTACAGCCTAAATGGATGGATGGATTTTTTTTTTTTTAATTTTGTTTGAAAGGTAAAGTGATCGGGAGTGTTTTTAGCTAGGTCGCGTCTTCTGATAACATTAATTTAACAAATATTTTAATTAAAAACCTTTAATATGTTTTACGCGATTTTAAAAGTGAAAATATACTGGAAAATTTAAAACAATAGAGCCAAAAGAAATGAGAAAAAAATTCTGCGTCTGATTTCTGATAAGATGTGTTTGGAACTTTCATGTAAAATAGAACTCGAATTATAAAGTTTTTTGGCAAATGCGGCTGAGGTTTAAATCTACAGGATTGAAAACCCTTGTCATTAATGATGGGCGATGAAAGAAAACTCAATGATTTAAAATGTTTATCTGTTGCCAGTTTCGATTTGTGTTTACTATTAAAATACTTGTAATAGATTTTAGTATAAGCATTTTCAATTTTCCTTCTTTATTATGCTTTTGCGAATAGCAAAATTTTAATAGCATGGATTCTTTCCTTTTCCGTGTTAACCATATCCTTTCGGAAACAATTACATGTATTTAGATTTAAAATGCATTATGACCAGGGAAGTTCATTTTAATGAAATCGGCCGTCAGGGTCAGGGTTGTTTAAAGGTTTAATTTAATTTTAGTAGGGGAATGTGGACAAAGTGAAATAGTTAAGATGACACACCCATTTCAAAATGAATAAATCAGATATTGTTCCAAATATTAGTGTTCATAAAGAAGGAATAATGAATTTTGTTATACAACTCGTTAATATTTATCATATAAATGAAACAAAACAATCTAAGACATAACATCAAATGGTTAACATGATAAATTTTGCCTAGATTATCATGTTTGAACTCAGTAGCCAAGAATAGGAGTAAAAGAAAATCTATAATAATCACTTGACTTATAAAGAAAAGCAGCTCAAAAATGTTATATTTTAAGCTTCTTATGCTAAAAATGTTACAAAATACAATCAGAATTTTTTTGTTTCAAAACTTTTGTATAAGGTACCAAAAACAAACTGTTCTAAAAAGGGGTTGCACTTATACCCCAACTAACCCTAATTGAGGTTTAGCTAGTTTTACTTCCATTTTACTTTTAATTAGTAACCAAATTTCAAATTAACTAATACACATGCGAAATAATTAAAATTTGCAAAAACTTATTTTAAATATTTTGAATGTATGTCTATCACTAATGAGAAAACACACATGCACAAATCTTTCTGCTATTTATGATTATTATGATTTGAAATATTCTGATACATAATTAACCTGCTATTTATGACTAAATTCCGATTTTATAACTGATTTTTACTACAGATATTGTTTTAAAAGAATGAAAATGCTAAAAGAGGCTGAGGTAAATAAATAGTATGTCATTACAATGGCTTGGTCCTTATAACGTGATACACAATCTAATGTTGCTTAATTTTACAATCAATTCACAAAGTCAATATACAAAGCACTTACTTGTAATATCATACACAACAACAGCTACAGTTGAATCTCGTATATAACTAGGAATTAAACTTCTGAATCTTTCTTGACCAGCAGTGTCCCATAGTTGAAGTCTTACCTTTTAATGACAAAAACTATATTAGAATTTTCAAACGGTTATCAAACCAATGAATGATAAGAGCAATTAATAAGGAAAAAACACCCACAACGAATAAACAGATTCATGAAGAATATACAACTACCTAATGCTATTATAAGCCTTATTTATTAGTTTAAAAAATGAATGCATAAAAAACTAAACAACACAACTTTTGTATCAGAGAAAATAACTCAGCAAAGAATGAAGTATGATAAAGCACAAAATGCTTCAGATAATTTAAGAGTATATTCTGTGGATATAAATCTAAAGGGATTTAAAAAACAAAATTAGCTTGCTACCAGAAAAGCTATAGAAATAGTGAATTAGGCTCAAGTGTAAAGCTTTTTTATTTTGATTCACAAACCAATCCTGCTTTCAAATTTCATCAGAACAGTTAATCCCAACAAAACATGAATGTGAAAAAGAAGCCAAGTTTGGTCGAAATGAGGCTTGGGTAGTTAGTGTCACCGACAATAGAGTTTAGATATAACAAGTAACAAGTTCGACAGCAGTTAATCATAGCTGTTGGATTATCCAACGCTCTTCAATTCATTTAGAAAACATATTTTTATTTTTTTCGATATAGAATTTTAAACATGGCAAATTACTTGATGATTGGAATAGTCAACCGTTTTGAACAAAGTTTATTGACTATTAAAACTTGCTGCAGGTTAAAATTCTGGTATCATCAAAGAAAGTAAAATTTTATTTTCCTACTGAATTGAAGTACATTAGGTAATTCAACAGCTATGATGAACTGCTATGGAACTTGGTATCCGTTAGATCTGATTTCTTTTGTCTGTGTCACCAATTATCCAAACTTTTATTTTGACCGAACGTGGCTTCCTTTTCATTTATATTTTGTTGGGACATTATTCATTTTTGAAAAGCTAAATCAAAGCTTACATACATATTCCTGTTTAGACAATTAAATCTAAGAGCATGTACAAACATATATCCTCTTTTTTCTTGCTTTTTGTGCACTGATTTTTTTTATTACTAATTTTGAGGATATTTTAGTAACAGAGGAATTGGTGAGATAGCGAAGTTTTAATCAATTACTAGCTGCGTAGCCCGGCGTTGCATGTGCTGTAATGTAGTGAAGGCAGTTTGAGAAAACTACTCGCCACCAAGGCGGCTCGCCTTTAAAGAAATAAGGAAAGTTTAAACAGTTTACTCGCCGTCAAGGCGGCTCGCCTTTACAGTAGCGAGGAAAGTTTCAATTCACTACTCGCCACCAAGGCGGCTCGCCTTTAAAGTACCAAGGAAAAGTTTAATAAACTACTCCCCGCTAAAGCGGCTCGCTAAAAAGCTTTCCTGCATCAAAGAATCAATCGAATTATTTGCACATGCTTCCTCAAAAATAAAGACGATGTCAAGTAGCGCATACTTAGCACTCTCCCTAAATTACAAATAAAATTCCTTTCCAAAAACAATTATTTCCAAACCGCTTTCTTCCGGTAAAATTAATTGCAATATTCTAAACGAAAAAGTTCTTTTAATATTTGGATCGAAGCCAGAAAAAGTCCCTTCTAAAAACAGCAATTGCAATTTTATTTAAAAACACATTTTCAAAATGGTACCTGAGAAAAAATATGTCATTAATAATTAGAATAAAAACAATTGTTAGAACTTTGTTATAACACGTATTCAAAATGACAATGAAAAAAAATAACACTCTTTCATTTTAAAAAGTTCAACTTAATTAACGTTTTAATTCAAAATCGCAACGGAAAGAAATAAATATCTTGGAATTTTAAATAGTTCAATAATTTAATTAACGTTTTAATTCAAAATGGCAACGGTAAGAAAACATGTCTTGGAAATTTAATCATTAATTAGGCTTAATCGCTTTAAATTTGACTACTTATTAATTAAACATTCGCTTTAAATTTGACTACTTATGGATCGCAGCCAGAAAAAGTCCCTTCTAAAAACAGCAATTGCAATTTTATTTAAAAACACATTTTCAAAATGGTACCTGAGAAAAAATATGTCATTAATAATTAGAATAAAAACAATTGTTAGAACTTTGTTATAACACGTATTTAAAATGACAATGGAAAAAAATAACACTCTTTCATTTTAAAAAGTTCAATTTAATTAACGTTTTAATTTAGGGCCGAATTCAAGTGAAACACCATTGCAGTCGTTTCGAGGCGATCGCATATTGCAACCGCTACTGTAAGTCGAATTCAAGTGAATTCGTTTCACTTGAATCCAAATTTTGGAATTTGCGATTGCATTGGTGAGTTGCGATCGTCCGTGTTTCACTTGAATTCCTGCCTTAAAATCGCAACGGAAAGAAATAAATATCTTGGAATTTTAAATAGTTCAATAATTTAATTAACGTTTTAATTCAAAATGGCAACGGTAAGAAAAAATGTCTTGGAAGTTTAATCATTTATTAGGCTTAATCGCTTTAAATCTGACTACTTATTAATTGATATCTTCGCTAATTAAAATCGTATAATTATATAGATTGAAACTAATGAAGCCTGAAAAATTACCTATCTATCGGTACCTGGTTCGACTTTCAGTTCATTGGCGTTCAGGAGAAAGAAGCGTGACATAGAAAGATAGTTAGAAAGAAAGATAGTTAGAAAGATACTCAGTTTTTAATATAAGTAGATTGTTTGCTTCTGTTACTAACAGCCAAGCCAAACTATATTAGCTTTCACTCTTTGGCGTCGACAAATTTGGTAACAATTGGAAAAATTACCAAGACTACCAGTTCTCAAAATCTTTCTGCTATTTTTCCGAAGGAATTGTTGCAGTGTAGAACATGTCAAATTGATGAAAAAAATCTCTATTGCTAAAATTATTGATAACTCTTATTTCTCATACCTTAATTTTCATTTCAATGGAACTAATTGAAATAAAGAGCACATTGTGCACTTTATTTCAATTACCACAATTGTTGAAAATCTTTTCTCTATAGTAATATATATTTACAATTTATTTAAGAGTTTTAATTATAAAAAAAAATTGCCATATCATAAAAAATAACTTATTTAAAATGAAAATAAAACAGCACTCACAGTTCTGTCTTCCAGGTACATTGTTTTAGAGAGAAAATCAATACCTATTGTAGCCTAAAATTAAAAAGACAAGACATGTATTAAAAGTGTAAGATAACCTCACACAAATATTTCAAATAATCATAAATGCATTGTTTTAAAAAAAGAAGTATTTCAGTTCTTTATTTTTTATTACAATGAGCAACAATGGTTGCATCTGTTTTAAATAACCAGAAATATAAACTTTATGCATTCCGAAGAAAATTAATTCAATTATGGACTGGAAAAGAGATTCGGTTAAAAAATACTCACTTGATAAGTATTATCAAAACTATCGTACATGAACCTCGTAATGAGAGATGTTTTACCAACTGCAAGAAAAGCAAGAATAATTTTTAAATACAACAAATTGAAGTCTAGAAATAAAAACAAGCATTAAGTATAAGCAGGGTTGGCAAGTTTTTGACAGTCGGAGGTTTCATCCGGTTTTAACCGTGGTTTTTACCGTCATGTCAAAAACCACTTTTTGACATGGTTTTTGACATAAGTGTCAAAAACCTAAATTTCTGTCCAAAACATGTTTAAATTTGATATTGATAATCAAAATACATTTTCAAATGAATTTGACAATTTCTGATTTCAGACACTGAAGTAAACTTTTGGAGTTTTAGGTTATTAAAATAAAGTGTAATAAGCAATCCTAATCATAATTGAAGGGCTCGGGAGTAAATAATGGTAACTAGCATTTTAAAAAATCAAACATATGGCTTTATTGTTTCGAGGAATTACTGTAACAGATTTTTTCATTTTAAAAATGAAGTGGGTACATTAATTAAGTGCTGTGTGT
This sequence comes from Uloborus plumipes, assembly GCA_038373865.1. Classification (NCBI taxonomy): domain Eukaryota; kingdom Metazoa; phylum Arthropoda; class Arachnida; order Araneae; family Uloboridae; genus Uloborus; species Uloborus plumipes. Next base: position 42,267 of record JAXGGA010009251.1, on the reverse strand, counting down.
CTTGGGTATACTTAATAAATTTTTACAAGTGATTTTTTTAAATTTTAATTTGAAATAATAAATTTTAACTATTAAATAAATAAATAAAATAGTTTGATCAAAAATATTTAGCAGATTTGTACACTGAGTACTAATTAATTTAGTTTTGCTTTTACTCAAAAAAAAAAAAAAAAATCACTTTAAAGTAATGATGTAAAGATTTTTAGATTGATAAAATAGCTAACTAATAGTTACTAAAACATTTAAACAAAACTACTTTAAAAACTGGATTTAACTTTTAATACTTTTTTCATGGCATAACAAGTTAATTTAAAAGAATGAGAATTAATTTTCATTAAATTTATTAATTTAATTTTTATTAAACTTGACTGATGAGATAACTAATTGATAGTTTTTAAACATTTAAACAAAACTTCTTTAAAAACTGGATGTAAGTTTTAATATTTAACTTTTTTCACGGCATAACAAGTTAATTTAAAAGAATGCTAATTAATTTTCATTAAATTTATTAATTTAATTTTTATTAAACTTGATTGATAAGATAACTAATTGATAGTTATTAAAACATTTAAACAAAACTACTCTAAAATTTGGATTTAAGTTTTAATATTTAACTGTTTTTCACTCCATAACAAGTTAATTTAAAAGAATGAATTAATTTTCATTCAATTTAATAATTTAATTTTTATTAAACTTGATTGATAAGATAACTAATTGATAGTTATATAAACATTTAAACAAAACTACTTTAAAAGCTGGATTTAAGTTTTAGTATTTAACTTTTTTCATGGCAAAACAAGTTAGTTTAAAAGAATGAGAAATAATTTTCATTAAATTTATTAATTTAATGTTTATTAAACTTTATTGATAAGATGCATGAATTTTATTTAATTTTTTCAGGATGAGAAACCTTATATGTTTATAAAAAATCTCAATAACCACTGTATTTGAGTTTTAGACAGGTTTTTGACGTTTTCGACAGGTTTTCGACGTTTTTGACAGGTTTTTGACGTGTCATGTCAAAAACTGGTTTTTGACGTCAAAAACCCAACCCTGAGTATAAGGGTAGGCCGAAAATGATTTTTTTTTTATTTTGATGATGAGGGGCAGAAAACGCGTTATTGGAGAATTTAAGTACACAGAAAAAATTTGAAATTTTTTGTTCAATTTCTTAATCTGCGCAATTGCATTGAAGTTTGGAAAAAATGCAGTTATTTGAGATTTTTAGGAAATTATTTTCAAAATTTTTTAGCACAGAACATCTAAAAATGCATCATATATGACAAACAAAGCAGTTATTTCAGATAAGTACGGCGAAAACAGCATTTTAACGTTTTGACGAAATTGAATTTAAAACACAGAAAAAAACAGGAAATTGCCAAATCTTCTAGCCATTTGTGGAAAAAGAAAAAATTGTACCACAGACCTCAATTTTTTTTATGGAATTTCTATGCCCCTCAAGGACACTTTTTCCGCCCTACCCGTCACCGAAAATTTTTAATAATCTACTAAAAATCTCGAAAAAACTGCATTTTTTCTAAATATTCAAGACCATTGCAGCAGATCAAGAAATTTACCAAAAAATTTCAAATTTTTTCTGTGCACTTTGCTTCTCCAATGGCACCTTTTCCGCACTCTGCATCATCAAAAAAAAAAAAATACTTTTCCGCATACCCTACTTAGCATTCATCTAAAAATGAACACAAGCATTTAAAAGATAAGTTCAGAGTTAATTTGTAGCAAAATATTAGCAGAAATAAATGAACTGAACAATTTAGTCATATAAATGCTTGTTTTATCAAACATGCAAAAGATTTAAATAATTTATATACCTGTATAAGAAACCAAAATTTACACTAAGTTCTCTTAAAGAAGCAACAAATTAAGAACGTCAATATTTCCAAGGTCCTTAAGAAGCAGATTTTTACAAAATTGTTTAAGGGAGATCCTGCTGCATTTTTAACTGTGCAATTTTTATTTTAATCATTGTTGATATTTGATCTAAGTTACATAGACGCTGCATTTTTTGGTGGCACTATACATTATATAGTAAACTTTCTAACATAACAAGCTATTAAACAAGAATAAAAGTTCAATAAAAATTTTAATTAATCCATCAAATAATTAAAAAATGAAATAATCCGCCAAATAATAATACAAGACATTACATAATGTGAACGTCAAAGGTTAAATAATCCACTAACTAGATAAAACATTAAAAGCTAAATTAAAAGGTTGTTGTACATCAAATAAATAAATAAAAATTAAAAGTTCCATTTAAACCTAAAACAAGAAAAAGAGGAAACATAAATATAATTCTTCTATTTTGGTCAAGGGAAAGTAAAATTTGAAAAAAAAAATGAGAAATGGAAATAAAAAAGTGACTGATGCCAATGCAAAAATTCTTACTAAATGTGGGTGTGTACAATCTTAAATTCATTTAAATCACCGTAGCATAAGAGAAGTAAATGCAAGATATTTCAATGCACCTGATGCAGAATGAATGCTTGGATAAACTCAAAAAGAATATTTTAACCCAATTTTTAAGAGAATTATGTACGGAAATAAAGTGAGGTTTAGGCATGAGTGCTCATAAAGATTTGGTATATGAGACTTGTTGCTACATTGCAATCATATTTTTAAAAAATAGTAAGAAAATGAAAAAAAAAAAAAAATATTGCTCCAAATGTTAACTCTAGTTGAAGAGAATTTAGAGCGTGCTCACACAATTTTAAAAACAATAAAAAATTAGTGGAATGTTTTATCAAATATAATAAAGACAAAAAAAAAATTGGGATTAAATCTAATTGTTTTTTTTGAATATTCCTTTCTATAATGAAACCTCAGTCTCAAAAGCGTACTTAAACAGAAACATACACGATTGAACCTCCTACTTAGAACATACTTGAAAAGAATTACTTCTACGACGAACTACATTTCCAATCGATCCCCATCCGAGCATTTGCTGTTTAGTGTTGTTCGGATAAGATGAACTACGGTTGAGACGAACTGGTTTTAAAGGTCTCTTGGGATTTATTTTAACCACGGTTGACTGTAGTAAAATTGCCACTGCAGCAGCCATATCCAGTGCCATTGCTAGGAATAGCAGCGTTGAATCAAGAGGGGGCAAGCTCCAGGGCCCTCTCTTTGGGCAGAAAGTTCTGGAAACGCCAAATTGATGCCACTAGTTTTTATTATATTTTCTTAAATTGTACAAAGATAGGTAAAGGCAAAAGCTTCATGCAGGTTCGGAAAAATTGTAAATTTGGCACTGAGGAACGGAGCAAGAGCATCAAAAGAGAAAAAGTTAAAATACTAGATCATATGAGGGGTAAGTTTCCAAGTTAAAATTTAAAAATTGTAATACATAAGTGGCTAAAACCGTTCTCAGTTGCTGAAAACACTGCAGACTTAAACTTTGGTCTTGTTAACGAATTTGTAAAATCTAACAAAGAAATTCAAGAAGTTCAAAAAAAAAAAAAAAATTCAAACATTGCTCATTTTAATCATGATTTTTAGTAATCACAATTGCCTGTCAAATCAAGAAGTGCAGAAGTTCACTATGCCATTAAAAAGTGTAAATCAAGCGTTTGAACCTTGAAGTCTCAAAAAACGTTGATCACAAACAAATAACTACAAGAATAACAAAAAACAAAATGCTTCTTATTTTGAACTAACACATGATTCTAATCATTTGGTTTTAAATTACATTCATACATGAAAGTTCCTAAACTAATCAAATTATAATAACCACATCAATTTAACCACAATAGTCTAAGCTTTAGACAAAATCTAAATAAACACAAACACTATTAAAGAACTGAAATTATTAAAAATAAATACATAAACCTAATTATATGACGCATACTTTAAATCCAAAACGTTTTTACATAAAATGTCGTTTCATTGGCATTATTTAAAAACTAATACAGCACAAAATAATAAACACAGAAGAGAAAGGAAAGGATTAGTACCATTGCTCCCAATATTTATAACCGGATTTAACGTGACTCACTACGATAAGATGATTTTATTAAGATCAAATTGTAATCAAAATATTATTGATTTTGACATTTCTGTCCAGATAGTGACAAGATACAGACGAAGGATTTCTTCAATGATTTGCCTAAACACACATGAAAAAGAAAACATGTGTCATTTACCCCGACAATTTAAAGCGCCAATCGTAGATGTGACAGATGAAAATCAAATTATTTTCCAAAGGTGAATTAATAGGCTTAATTTGTCGGCAAAACTTACCACTTTGTTCACCTAAAAATACGAGTTTAAACTTTCGTAAGGGATTCCCAAATTCTCCCGATGTGGACATGTTTATTATAACACAAATATAAAATTAAAGCTGAATCACTACCAAGTCGATAACGAGATTACAATTTGCACACACCCAAGCTGAAACCAACACGTCCCCAGCAGCCAACTGGGAGACAGAAATCCTTCAACCGGTTGTAGTAGAAGTACTTACAGCACTTTATTTGACAGTCCGTGATGTGGCTCATCTGAAACAAAATCTTTTTCTGTTTCCGGAGCGCTTCCTACTTCGTTTCCGTGACGTCACTGCAGTTAGAAGAAGGAATCCGGATAAAATACCATGTGTCTTGCTAAACTTATAATATTATTTTCCCTTTCAAAACCTTTTTCTAGAAATTAAAAAAAAAAACTATTGAAATGTTCGTTTGCACGACGACATTTTTCATTCAATCATATTTTTCTGACTTGAAGCTTCATTTTACTTTGATTTTATGTTTGAAAAAATCTCTTGCTCTCAAGTATTTGCTCTATACGTTTCTTTCAAACGGAATACGAACATAATAGCATAAACTGATGGTATATTCCAGTGATTATTGAATGAATGATGTCTTTCAGAAGTACAACGCTGTTACATACGTCACACAACCTAAAGGCCCGGTTTCCCAGGAGTGAAATCGTCGATCTCTGGCGAGACGACAGACCCGCCGCCTTCTGCGCATGCGCCTGAGCCGCAGATTGACGTCGCTTCACGCCACGCTCCAATCAAACTGGTTCTGATTCCAGCGTGCATCGCGGGCGGCGTCGGCGACAATTCTAGGAAACCAGCCCTTTACTTTGACAGCAAGGATTGAGGTCATTTGTCTCAGCTGCGAAGGGTGAGCACTGAGCATCTCGATGGTCCGTGGATCAAGTCACCACGGATATATCGTTCACTCTGCTTCCCACATACATACGGATGCCTCATTGGTAACGCGGCAACACAATAAAAATGACATCTTGACACCACTGCAGCTGTAGAAGCTATAGATATCAGACGTAAAGGAACAATGACTTTTACTCTGGGAAACGAAGGGGCAGTTGCCCCCTTGCTCCTCCATACGAGCCGCCAACAGAGGCGTAGCAAGGGGTGGGCGAATCGGGCGACCGCCCAAGGCCTCGCGCTTCCCGGGACCTCGCATTTCCACTTTGCCCCAAATTTTTCTCCATTTGAGCTTTGTTCCAAGACAAAATTTTACAAAGTATTCCCGAATCATACAGTTGAAAACACTATTTTTTCTCGTCAAAAATTAAAGCAAACGAAGAGGTCTCGCTTCGAACTTCTGTCCGATCCAAGTTTTTCCGAACTTTCGGCGTGCTCTCTTGTGCACTGTCACAGTTTTGTCTGAATCTTTATTTGCATGCAACTCAACGAAAGAACATCTGGAGCCCCCCAACCTGGCCAGGGGAACAATGTTTCACTATTTTTTTATTATTATTTATTTTTTTTGAAGGCGATGCCATAGATGCATAGGATCCCCAAAAGAAACTAAATTCGAAAACACGGATACATTGGTTTTAGAAATTACCAACTATAGCTTAAGAAAAGCATTTTTTTACACTCGGGGCCTGATTTAAAAAAAAGGTCCGAGAGGTGTGGTCTACAAAGCCTGATTACTAACAAGAGTTCTGCTTTTTAGGGAAAGAATTTTTTTTTTTCGACTGGATTTTGGTGTAAATCTCCGATTGACATTATGAATTAAATATGATTTCCATCCCACGAAAATAGGTGCCGTATTCTTTGAGAAATAAGTTTAATCGAATGCACTTACCAACTTGCCAAATCTGACAGAATCTGTCATCTTTTAAAGACTTCTGTTGGCAAGAATATTTTTTTTTAATTGAAATTTTGCTCAAACCATCGATTAACATTATGAACTAAATACACTGGCGGGAAAAAAATCCCAACACCAAGAAAGACTTGTGTTAGATAAACGAAATTGGGTAGGCGTGATTATACAACTGAAAGATGACATCGATTGAAATTTCGCGCTCCGCGCATAAGTGTGGCGCAGCTGGCGTCACTCAGAACATGCAAATAAGGCTTGTTTTAAAAAGGTGTTGCAAAGCTCGTGAGTATTATTTTTCCGTGAAATTTGACACATTGCGTTCATGTAAGCCAGGAATGCCTTTAAGAAGACAAAGAAGCCATTATCAACAGCTCACCGAGCTTGAACGAGGTTGTACTTGTACAATTTGACTACGAGAAGTTGGATTTTCATTTCGCGATTTGCAGAAAGACTTGATGGGAATGTTTCCACCGTGCATGATTATTGGAAGCTATGGTCAAGGGATGGTACTACCTTAAGAAGATCGAGTTCCGAGCTGCCACGTGGCACGACTGAGAAGGAAGATCGTCAAATCCTGCGCACGGCTGTGGCGCATCGTACTGCATCTGCGGCTGACATTCGAGATGCAGTTGGTACCGTCGTGACCCAAAGAATGGTACTAAATCGCTTACTTCAAGGACAGCTCCGAGCCAGGTAGCCTGTAGCCGGTATTCCATTGAATGCAAACCGTCACCGTTTCCGACGGCAGTGGGGCTAAGATAGAGCTTACTGGAGTTCGGAGTGGAGAGCTGTTGTAATTTTTGATGAAAACAGATTCTGCCTTCGTGCCAGTGGTGGCTGTATGTTGGTCAGAAGGACGCCAGGGGACCGCTTGCATCCAAGCGGTCTACGGCCTAGACACACGGGACCCACACCTGGAGTCATGGTCTCTGGAGCAATTTCCTACAACAGCAGGGGCACTCTTGTGGTTATCCCAAACTCACTGACTGAAAATTTGTCGTCAGTTTGGTAATTTAACCAGTAGTACAGCCCTTCATGAGTAGCATTCAAGGGGGAGTTTTCCAACAGGATAACGCTCGCCCTCACATCGCTGATGTAACGCAATGTGCTCTACAGAGTGCTGACATGTTGATTGTATTATGTATATTCGGAATGGCAACAGGGATATAAAAATATGTAAGATGGAGTTGAACGAGAATGAATATATGTGTTAAATAAAATGTCTGTTTTTATAAATATTGGTATAATTCACTGTGCATACATTACAAAAATGGCGACGAGGATTTAAAAAAAAAAGTGAGAGAAATTATTCAGTTACATCTCATCATTGGTAAGAGATTTCTTTTTATTGAATTTTCTCATTACAAGTAAAAATGGCGTCGGAAAGAAACGACAGCAGCCTTGATATTACGGCTTCTCATGAAATTGTTAAAATTTCCCGTTCGCATACAGGTAGATTGCCTTCTTATGATGATAAAGATAATTTTGAAGAATATTTGCTTCAAGTTGAGTTCTATTTTGAAGCAAATAGAATTACTGATGAAAATGATAAAAGAGCAACTTTATTAACTTGTATAGGAAAAAAAGTATTTTCCATTTTGAGAAATCTTGTTCAGCCAAAATGTTTGAAAGATATTCCTTATTGTGATATTTTAGAGGAATTGAAGAAACATTTTTCACCTCAAACTTCCGTAATTATGGAACGTTTTCGTTTTCACAATATGAAACAAATGGCGGAAGATATTTCTTCTTTCATTATTAAAATTAAAGAACAGGCCAGTAAATGTAATTTTGGCGTGTTTTTAAACGAAGCAATTCGTGATAAATTTGTCTGCGGCTTATCGGATCAACAAATTCAAAATCGTTTGTTGAGTGAGAAAGAACTTGATTTTTCAAAAGCGTGCAATATTGCAATCGCCATGGAAACTGCTATTAAAGAAAGTAAATCAATGAAACTTGGCGATGAAGGTAGCGTTCTAAAAATCGCCAACACAAAAAAATCTCATGATAACAAAGCACCATTTCAAAAATTTAAGAAAAATAATACGTTAAGAAACGAAACAACTTCAGAAAGTTTTCGTAAACCAAGTAATAATTTGCAAAAGTGTAAACATTGTGGAAAAATTCATAAAGGTGAATGTATTTATAAAAATGCAATTTGTAGAAAATGCAAACGTAAAGGTCACATATCCCCTATATGTAGAGCTACAACGGAAAATTTTATTGATGAAAGTCGTGCTGAAGACTTTGAAAATTCTGTCTACGATTTGAATATCAATACTGTTACAAATTATGGATTAGAGGTACCAAAACCATACGTTGTGAAAGTTAGTATTGCTGGAAAGGATCTAGAAATGCAAATTGACTCTGGTAGTGCTTACACAATTATATCAAACAATATTTTTCGGAATTTGAACTTAAAGAGATTAGTGTCTGTGGAAATTCCTAGACTAAAATCTTATTCCGGAGATTTATTGCCAATTATAGGTAATTTTTTAGTCCCCATCAGGTTTAAAAATAAAATTTTTTCTTTACCTTTAGTTGTTGTTGAAACACCAAACAGACCAACTTTACTAGGTCGCTCTTGGATAGAACAACTTGATATAAGTATTGATAAATTCAAGCCTGCATTTACAAATAATGTAAATAATGAATGTAATTTCAACACCAATGTTGTTGATTTTTCAAATGAAGATAGTACTATTAAATGGTACAAATCGAAGTTTCCTAGTTGTTTTGACTTTAATGATTATAGTGGTATATTAGGAGAACCTGTCAACATTGCAATGAAGGAGGAGACTGTTCCAATATTTTGCAAATCCAGACCAATTCCTTATGCTCTGAGAAGCCTTATTGACAAAGAACTGGACTCTTTAATTTCCAAAGGAATTTTAAAACCAGTCAGTCATTCTAAATGGGCAACACCCATTGTAGCGGTTCCAAAACTTGACAGTAATGGTAACAAGTCTGTCAGGATTTGTGGAGATTTTTCAGTAACGGTAAACAAATTTTGTGAGACTCAATATTATCCTTTACCAACACAGGATGATATTCTTACTTCTATAGGTGCTGGAAAATATTTTACGAAAATTGATTTATCAATGGCCTTTCACCAGTTGCCTATCGCTTCAGATTCTCAAGAGCTATTAACCTTAAATACACCCAAGGGACTTTTACGATATACAAAACTTTCTTTTGGCATCAAATGTGCATCATTTTTATTTCAACAAAAAATGGACAGTATTTTAAAAGATTTAAAATTTACACACTGCTACATTGATGATTTATTTATTTATGCTAATACTAGAGAAGAATGTATTGAAAGAACTTCATTAGTTTTTCAAAAACTTCAATCATTTAATGTAAAAATAAATCTATCAAAATGTGAATTTTTCAAAACATTAATTAAAGTACTTGGTCATATAAAGGATAAAGAAGGTATACATCCTATCAAAGACAAATGTCATGATATTTCTAATACGCCAATTCCTAGAAACGTGACTGAATTAAAAAGTTATTTAGGTTTACTAGGATATTATCAACATTTCATTCCAAATCTTTCAGCTAAGCTGAAACCTCTTTACAGCTTGCTAGAAAAGAATGTTAAGTGGAATTTCAATTCAAAATGTAAAAAGGCTTTTGAGAAAAGCAAGACATTCTTAAATTACTACAACGTGTTAGTTCATTTTGATGGGTCAAAACCTATTGTGCTGCAGTGTGATGCTTCTGATTACGGACTTGGTGCTGTTCTATGCCATGAACTTTCTCCAGGTTTGTTGAGACCAATATTTTTCGCATCAAAAACACTATCGAAAGCAGAACAAAATTACGGTCAAGTACATCAAGAAGCTTTAGCTATAATTTTTGGTATAAAGCGTTTTAATAAGTACCTTCAAGGTCAGAAGTTTGTTATAGAAACCGATTCGAAACCTTTACTTACAACCAGTTCCAGAAATGGCAAATGTTAGAATGCAAAGATGGTCCATAATTTTATCAAATTATGACTATACAATGAAGCACAAGAAAGGAACCGATCTTCTTTTAGCTGATGCACTTTCTAGACTTCCTTCAGCTGAAGATGAACCGGTAGATAAATTTGCAGAAAATTTTGTTTGTTATTTCTCAGAATTTAAGAATTTTACTAGTAAAGTTATTGAAAAGGCAAGTGCCACTGACGGACAGATTAGCCAAGTTATTAACTACACAAAATTTGGATGGCCTCAAAATTACTCTGAAGATTTACATCAATTTTACAAAGTCAAGAACGAACTAAGCATTGAAAATAGTTGTCTTTTGAGAGCCAACAGATTAGTAATTCCGAAAAGCTTGCAAGTTAAAGTGCTTGAACTGTTACACATAGAGCATCCTGGTATAGTTCAGATGAAGAACCTTGCTCGAGGATACTTTTGGTTTCCTAATATGGATAAAGAAATTGAAAATTACGTCAATAAATGTGCTCCTTGCCAGATGACAAGACCAAATGTAGCCAGAGTTCCATCAAATAATTGGCCTTTAACTGGCAAACCTTTTGAACGTATACACATTGATTACGCAGAATTTGAAAACCATAACCTTCTAATTGTAAAAGATTCATATTCTAAATGGATTGAAGTTGCTGTAGTCAACAGTACGGATTCAAAGTCTACTATCACGAAGTTAAGATCAATATTTTCATGTTTTGGTTTACCAAGTGAAATGGTTTCAGATAACGCAGGTCAATTTAAGTCGGAAGAATTCATTAATTTTTGTAAGTCGAATGAGATAAACTTTCGAAATTCTCCGCCTTACCATCCTAATTCTAACGGAGCAGCAGAAAAGAGTGTTAATATTGTTAAAAATATGTTGAAGAGGCAAAAGTTTTCAAACCAAAGATATGACAGCTTTCAGCATAGAATTGCTTGTGCTTTATTTGCTTACAGAAACACGCCGTGTTCCGTCACTTTGAAAACTCCTGCTGAATTACTATTTAAATTTACTCCTCAAACAAAAATCACAAAACTACGTTTTGATCATTTGACTCGCGAAAGAAATTACCGAGAATATCAGCAATCGCGTACTAATTTGCATTCGGCTGCACGAAATTTCAACGTGAATGACAAAGTTTGGGTAAGATCAGTCAGAAATAATGACATTAAATGGTTTCCTGGGAAAATTACCAAAAATATTAGCGCAAATACGTATTTAGCAGATGTGAATAAGCAGATACGATTTGTACATGCCGATCATCTACGAAAAAATGTAACTGAGGATTCAGAAGCAAAAGAAACCCTAAGAGATAATCCATTAACTGTGATTCCTACCTATACAGAGCCAATTAATTTAAAACCTACTGTTATTGAGAAAGATATATCCGCAACTCCAAAATTGGATCTCTGTACCAAAAGATAAAGAAACCAAGCCTAAATCTCCAGAAACTAAAACAGAAAAGTTAGATGTTTGTACAAATGCATCTACGCCAAACCAGCCAATTGTTAAAACACCTAGGCCAAAAAGGCAAGTTAAGCCGCCAAATAGACTAACTTACAACTGAATTTATTGACTTTTCGGCTATAAAACTATTTAACTTCTGGGTTGAACTTTAAAATTTAAGGGGGAGAGTGTGATGATTGTATTATGTATATTCGGAACAGGGATATAAAAATATGTAAGATGGAGTTGAACGAGAATGAATGTATGTGTTAAATAAAATGTCTGTTTTTATAAATATTGGTATAATTCACTGTGCATACATTACAACCATGACCTGCAAAATCACCAGATCTGTCTCCAATTGATAACGTATAGGGTATCATTGGACGGCACCTCCAGCATCATCCACAGTCAGCAATGACGGTCCTAGTATTGACACAACAAGTGCAACAAGCATGGCACTCCATACCACAAAGTGACATTCGGCACCTGTATGACGTAATGTATGCATGCTTTCAGGCTTGCCTTCAAAATTCTGGAGGTTACATTAAATTAACATAATTTTACATTCGCACATCATTTTCTTGAGCTTAAATGAGCCAGTGATCTTGTACATTTAATCAATTAAACATGTTAACTAGACAATTGCATTACCCGAATTTCATTACTCTACAGTAATTTTTTCTTGGTGTTGGGATTTTTTTTTCCGCCAGTGCATATTTAATAAATATATTTAAACTAATAATTATTTTGTCTACTAAACATATTTAATTAATAACAAAATTAAACACTGACATAATTAATTTTTTGCCACATGCTTAATTTATCAACAATTTAGAGAACTGATTCAGTCGCATATATATGTCAAATTTGGCAAGTAGCTAGATGCTGTCGATTAAACATGTCTCTCTTAAAAAATACGGCAAAATTTCAGTGGCATCAAAGTCATATTTAGTTCATAATGTTAATCGATGGTTTACACCAAAATCCAGTTGAAAAAAAAATATTTCTTTCCTATAGCAGCATTTAAAAATATGACAGGTTCAGTATCATTTACATTGATTCCTTTAGGAAAGAGGGAGGGTTTGGTAAGTAGTGTCCTCTGGCGGCGGTGAGAATTCGTTGCCACTTTCAAACTAGCGCATCCGCAGAACATTTCTCTCCTTCTTTCTACTTCGTAGTTAAATGTTAGTTACATTTATCAGTCCAATTAAAACTCTTTATTAATATATGATGATCGCCTTAAATATTAATTATTTATTTAACATTGATAGAGCCTTTAATTAAATTAATCAACAAAAAAAAAATTATAAAGTAAATAAATCATTGTTAGTTTTATAGAATTAACATTTAATTTATAACGGTCGTCCCATGCACCTCCCTGGACATTTTCTGTAAGATGATTTTAATTTGAATTAATTTTAAATTTTCCATTAACGTCGCCAGTTTGGTTCAAAATTCGACATTTTCGCAGGAAAAAGATTATGTGATGCCGTTATGAACTTCTGCAGGAAATCTGCAGAAAATTTGCAGATTTCTGAAAAATTTCTTCTGTAATTTGAAAAAATACCTGCAGGCAATTTATTGCTACTCTCACGAAGTTCTTGCGTTTTGAATAGTCCGTGGAGTTAGTGCAAAAATATTTCACTTCCGGATACCAGTCTGAAATTTTATGTGGGGCTTATATTCACATAGGAGGACAAAAAAAACACCGGGAGACACTTGATCGGAGGTCAAGGTCATTCTGTGATGACGTCATCAAAATGGCCGCTTTTACAGGTAAATACGTTCGTTTAACTGCTTAAAACTCCATCATAGATTCAAATATTGCAAAACTCAAATATATCATCTGAAAGCTCTTTAAAAGAGCTATTTAGAAAAATTTAATTTTTCTTTCTAAGGTCAAGGGCCCACCTGTGATGACGTCATCAAAATGGCCGCTTTTACAGGTAAATACGTTTGTTTAACTCCCCTAAAACTCCATCATAGATTTAAATATTTCAAAACTCAACTATATCATCTGAAAGCGCTTTAAAAGATCTATTTAGAAAGATTTAATTTTTCTTTCTGAGGTCAAGGGCCCACCTGTGATGACGTCATCAAAATGGCCGCTTTTACAGGTAAATGCGCTCATGTAACTGTTTAAAACTCCATCATAGATTTAAATATTGCAAAACTGAAATATATCATCCGAAAGCGCTTTAAAAGAGCTATTTAAAAGTGCTTGGTTTTATTTTCTAAGACAAATAGTTGAAAAGTTATAACAATTTTAAATTGAAAATTTATAAAAAAGACAATTTCTTTGTATTTTCCGACTTTGAGGTAAAAATTTCGCTGTGATGCATGCATTAAAAAAATCTTTCCAATTTTATTACATTTAAGAATAAATTAGTAGAACTACGTACTATTTATCGGTATTTTATGTAGATATTGAATGTAACAGTTTTCCTTGTAACAGAGTTATTTTTTTTTGTATTAAAACGTGTATTTTTTCCGTATTTCTTTTATATAATTAAAATGCAAGCATTTTTGACACAATTATTGATGACGATATTATTAGTTACATCTCAGCTTCTTTAGGAGCTTTGGCTCTGCTTGTTTCTGCATTGCAACATCTGTTACATTTAATATCTACATAAAATACCGAATAATAGTACATAGTTCTACTAATTTATTCTTAAATGTAATAAAATTGGAAAGATTTTTTTATAATGCATGCATCACAGCGAAATTTTTACCTCAAAGTCATTTCAATACAAAGAAATTGTCTTTTTTATACATTTTCAATTTAAAATTGTTATAACTTTTTAACTATTTGTCTTAGAAAATAAAACCAAGCACTATAAAATAGCTCTTTTAAAGCGCTTTCGGATGATATATTTCAGTTTTGCAATATTTAAATCTATGATGGAGTTTTAAACAGTTACATGAGCGCATTTACCTGTAAAAGCGGCCATTTTGATGACGTCATCACAGGTGGGCCCTTGACCTCAGAAAGAAAAATTAAATCTTTCTAAATAGATCTTTTAAAGCGCTTTCAGATGATATAGTTGAGTTTTGAAATATTTAAATCTATGATGGAGTTTTAGGGGGAGTTAAACAAACGTATTTACCTGTAAAAGCGGCCATTTTGATGACGTCATTACAGGTGGGACCTTGACCTCAGAAAGAAAAATTAAATCTTTCTAAATAGCTCTTTCAAAGAGCTTTCAGATGATACATTTGAGTTTTGCAATATTTCAATCTATGATGGAGTTTTAAGCAATTAAACGAACGTATTTACCTGTAAAAGCGGCCATCTTGATGACGTCATCACGGGAGTTCATGACCCCTGATCAAGTGTCTCCCGGCGGTTTTTTGTTCTTATATATGTACATAAGCTCTGTACCAAATTTCACACTGGTATCCGGAAGTGAAATATTTCGGCTGTTTTTGTCGCTAACTCCATAGATTATTAAGATTATTTTTGTTAAAAAATATTACTTATATTTACTATTTATTTATTTCAAATTCATTTGAAAAATAAAATTATTATTATTGAAGAATTGTATCAACTCGGTTCTTTTATCTGCATTATTTGTTTTTATTGAAGTTATTGCAAGCATTATATCCTTCTATACAGGGTTTTCCTTTAAATTTTGAGTACTTGACTCGAAGAAAAATATCCAAATTTCGTAAAGTTGGAAGTGCCAAACTCTATGTTTAACATATTTCATGGGGAACAAAAACATATAAATTTAACAAATACGAATACAAATACGACGAACAGCAGCAGGCTCTGGGCCCAACTGGCCTGGTTCTAGTCAAAATAAAGACCCCAATGAAGATCAATGGCCCTCTTAAAGCCATCTACTCCATTGCTCTTTACCGCCTCTTCCGGTAAGCTGTTCCAAGTTCCCACTACCCTGCTAAAATAGTAATTTTTTCGAATTTCAAGATTAGCCTGAGATTTAAACAGCTTAAAACAATGACCCCTTGTCCTGCTTTCCGTGCGAAAATCTAACCCCGTAACATCATTCATTTTAATAAATTTAAACAACTGAATCATGTCCCCTCTGGCTCTCCTTCGCTCAAGACTATACATATTAAGCATTCTAAGTCTGGAATCATAGTCTAAATTAGAAAACCCATTTACTAACCTTGTAGCCCTTCTTTGTACCCTTTCCAATAAATTAATGTCTTTCTTCAGATAAGGAGACCAAAACTGAACAGCATACTCCAAATGAGGTCTTACCAAACTTCTATATAGAGGCAGAAGAACCTTCTTAGATTTGTTTGAAATAGATCTATTAATAAACCCAAGCATCCTATTGGCTTTGTTACTAGCTATGCTGCACTGTTGACTAGACTTGAAATCCTGATTTATTAAGACACCTAGATCCATAACATTATCTGCCCTACTAATGACTGAACCCTGTAAATAATAGCTTGTATGCTTATTTCCATGACCGAAATGCAGCACTTGACATTTCCCAACATTAACTGCCATACCCCACTTGTCTGCCCATTTAGTAATATGATCCAAAAACCTTTTGCAGCTGATAAATAAGTACTGCTCCAATTTCTACAACCCCCACCTAAATCCCCACCAACCTTCCCCCCACAACCATAAACCTCCCCCCAAAACCATCCTACCAACCAACCCCCCCACCACCCCCCACATTTTCCACCCATCACCAATTTTCCCCCCCAACCCCCCCACCACCCAAACTCCACTTACCCACCCCCCAACCACAAATAAACAACCATACCTCCCACCCACCCCCCCCACTCAAAACCCCACACCCCCACACCCCCCCTACCCAACCATCTATATACCCATCTTACCACACTCCCTAAAAATCCCAAACATACCCCCCCAACCTCCAAAAAATCACACACCCTACCTTTAACCCAATATACTCCCATACCACACAACTACTCCCCCTCAAACCCCAAAACATCCCCCCACCATCCCCCCCACCACCCCCTCCAACACAAACACCTACCCAACCAACAACCAAAATCACCCATAAACCCCCCAAAACCCACCCATCCTACCTCCACCCCCCTTCCCACACCAAACCATCCAACCCACCATACCCAACAATCCTTTCTATTGTTACCATGTGTGTGTGTGAAAACCCTACCACATTCTGTGACACCCATCTAACACCTCTCAATCCACACAACCCCACATCTACCCCCACCTACCAATCCCCCAAACACTCAAAAATTCACCAACAAACATTACCTTCTCCAAAATATTAAAACAAAAAACCCCATCCTACCCCAAGACCTACCCATTCCCACCCCCTACCACCCTCATATACTACTCCAATATACAATAAATATACCCCATATCTCACCCTAATCATAAACCCCCCCCATTCCCCCCCTACCAAACTCCCAAATCACACACCTCCCACCAACATCCATCCCAAACCCATACCACACCATATTCCCAAAAATCCACAAACTCCCAAACCCCTCCAAATCTACATCCCCCCCACAAATTCAACCTACCCACCACACTTCTCCCAAATAACCCCCCACCACAAAGACATCCCCACCCCCCACCAACCCCACTACTCCACCCACCATACTCATACATCCTCATATCCCTAAACAAACCACTCCTCCCCTCCTCAATCAACCTAAACTCTCCACCCAACTAAACCACTATCCCCCCATTTCCCCCCAAAAATATAAACCCAAAACACACCCCTTCCCCCCCAACACCCATAAAAATCAACCTATAAAAACCAACCCCCACATACCCCAACCCCCAAACCCACCCCTACAATACCCCACCATCATCCCCCCCCCTCAAACCCCACATCAATATATCTCCCCCCACCTACAAAACATCCCAAATTACCCCCCCACCCAAAAAATACAAATATCCACACCCCTACCACCCCCCCACCATCATAATATTACCCACACCCCCCCACATCACCCCCAACCCCACCATCCATACCCTCACATCCCAAATCCTCCCCCCTCACCCCCCCCCCCTAAAACCCCCCCCCCCCCCCCCCCCCCCCCCCCCCCCCCCCCCCCCCCCCAAACACAAAAAAAAATATAAAATGAAAACACATCCTTTAACCCATCCTACCCCATTGAACAACCCACCTACCCCAAAAACATAACTGACAATACCACAACACACCAACCTATAGTTTACAGACTAAAACCCCACATACACATCCCTTAACCAAATACAACCCCCCAACATAAAACCCTTACCCAACACTACAATACAACAAACACTAACCCACATTACCACAATCCCCATTCAACTATAATTATTCCAAACACATAACCCCCAGCAACATAACACAAAAAACCCAACCCTCACCCACCACAACACTCCCCCCATACCACACTCAAACCTTAAATACAATAAAATCCACCAACCAATCATAACACCGAAACACACCCCACACCCACCCCCCCCCCCCCACAAAAACCTACAAAACAATATAACCCCCATACACCCCCTTCCACCCCAACCACACAACCAAAATTACATCCCAATAACTTTAACACCTCCAACCCACACAAACACCAAATATCAAAATAATAACAAACTAGCGAAACCACAATAACCACCACCATCTCTCAATTACACACCCCCCCAACCCTCAATCACCACACTATGTAACTACCCCCCCATCCTCAAAATATCACAACACCCAATAATCACAATCCTACCTACAACAAAACCACCAACAAAGCCCAACCACCACCCCCCCAAATTAAATCCACAAAAATCCCCCAACACTATCCCATCAAACCCCCAACTAAAAATTTCACTCCACCACCCCCCCCCCCCCCACCCCCAAAACCCCCATAATCCCACCCTATCCTTCCCACACTCCCACCTTACCTACATTCCCTTCCACCTACCAATGTGTGTAAAATTACCTCAAACCCCCCCAAACATCCCCACCACCATCACTTACTACCAAAAAACACACAACCCTCTCCCCCACCTCTTACCCACCACTTCAAACTTCCCCCTCATACACATCCCATCTTTCACCCCCAACCTTCCTCCCCATAAAACCACCACCCCCCTATCCCCCCCAAAAACCCACCCCCACCCCACCCTCCACCTCCCCCCCCCTCATACCTCAATTTAACTACTCCCCCCAACCCCCCCTTCCTCCCTACCCCCCCCCCACAAATCAACCCCCCACTCCCCTCCCACCCCAACCCTTTATCTCACCCCCCCAACATTCCCCTATCACCTCCCCCCCCACACAAAATTTCTCATCACATCCCCTCCAACACTCATCTATCCTCTTAAACCACCAATCATCACATCCACATCACACCCATCTAACATCTTCCAATATCCTTACCACAATACTCCCCAACCTAACCTCCCCCAATAATGTTATTCCCAATGAGTTTCTGAGGCATTGTTGCCGGTCCTCTTGTAGCACCAATTGCAGTTCCGAAATTGTTGTTGTTGTTGTTGTCTTGTGCCAGCTTTGCTGGCAATTTCGAATGCGCTGCTTCACTATTCCAACTGTACCTTAATTTGATGTGAAGTCCGACTTCCACACAAAGGCGGATCCAGAACTTGTTCAAGGGAGGGGCGGTTGACTTTTGTTTCTTACTTTTTCTTTGTGTACTGGTTTGTAAATATTGGTCACATAATTTTCGGACTTCAATTTCGATACATTTCCGAGGGAAAAATCAAATTTCCTTCCTTCAAAATCATTATAACTCGTCTAAAATTAAGTTTTTTTTAACTTCAATGTTGAAAATTTACTGGGTGAGAGTCCCTCAAGGGAGGGGCGATCGCCCCCATCGCCGCGACTCCCCCTCCCGCGCCTCCCTTGTATATGCCCTTGCTTCCACAATACAAGCATTGCCATAGAGACCCGTTTATAGTACCCGCACAACCTCTCATAGCCGCAAAGATCTTGTAGTGGTCCAGAGCTCTGGAATCTTGTTCTAGTACCTCTACTTGACATTTCGTGGCCAGAAAACGTCCAAATAACAAGCATTTGCAGACGACATCATCTTTGTTGTTTCAGCCTCATCTCGGAATGCACTTGAGTCCTCAGCAAATGAAGCACTTAGAGTACTGCAAGATTGGCTCCAACAAAATGAATCACAAGCCTGTTCTGAAAAAACCAAAGCCCTTTTTCTTTCAAAACCCAGAAGTTATGTTAGACAGCTAATCTTAAGGTTTGGTGGCAATTTTATTAAAAGATACAAAGAAATAGATTATCTTGGAGTCAGGCTGAACAAAAATCTTAACTGTACAGCACATTTGGAAAAAAGTCATAAGAAATCAATTCATCTTCTTAGTAAGCTGCAATGCATCTCTAGAAAATCTTGGGGAGCTAATATCCAACTACGCAGATTATTATACCAAACAGTGATAGAACCTTCAATTCTTTACGCAGATGCAGTATGGGGCCCATTTTTAAAGCAAAAAGACCTAAAGAAATTAGCTACCATTCAATGCCATTTCCTTCTTGTTGTTTTGGGAGCATATAAAACATCAGCTCATACCACCTTACATGTCCTTGCGGGAATTCCCCCCATTGCTCTTACAGTTAATATAAAATCAGCTTTAGGAAATGTCTTCATAAGGAAAACTACAGAAGAATTATCCCTTAATAATATCAACTCATCCAATGACTTTGAAGAAGCAAGTCAAAAATGGACTGAACATCCTATAATACAGTATGCTACTCCAAATATTAGTTTGTAAGAGCCGAATATTTTAACACTGCACATTGGGATTTTCACGGACGGATCGAAAATATGTGATGGAACTGGCTCAGCATTTACTCACATCTCCAACAATCAGGTTGTCTACGATTGCTCAGCCAAACTTACAGCATATAATTCAGTATTTCAAACGGAGCTTTTTCCCATCTTTCACGCTTTACTTTATATTGCATTAGAAAACATCACCTTCAACACTACGATATTCTCTGATAGTTTATCTTCGCTTAAAGCAATCAAGGACCCAATGCATTCTTCAAAGTTAGTCAGAGACATTCAATCCCTCTGCAGAGAACATCCAAACATAAATCTATCCTGGGTTAGAGCCCATAAGGGACACTTTGGCAATGAACGAGCCGACTTTTTGGCTAAAACTGCAGCAATGAACTCAGCACATGCATTAGTATTTGAAATTCCTCTACCAAAATCTTTCCTCAAACATCACCTTTGGTCTAATCTTCTTCAAAATTGGCAGGAAATCTGGGAAACTGCAGAAACCGGTCGGAGAGTTCACGAAATCCTACCAAAAGTTAAGCTAAAACCACGGAAACCCTTTGGAAGTACATTTTCTCAGTGCACACGGTGCATTTCCTTCATATCTGCACAGATTCAAGTTAATAAGCTCACCATTATGTGTTTGCAGCCAACTTGGAACTCCTGAACATTACGTATTTAATTGTCCGTTAACTAGCTCTTTCCACTGCACATATCATTCCAACCTTCCTGTATCCAAAAATATAGCCCGTATTCTACATCATTCAGCTACTCGTAAGAATCTTCATAAAGTAATATTTTTACTCAGCACTCAAATAGAAGACTTCAAATATCCTGCATAAAAACTTTAAATGTTATTATTATTGCCTTTTCTGTATATATCAAAATTGTTTTTCCTTTTTATTACTATTTTTTTCCATGTAATTTGTACATTATTTTATGTAATTTTATATCTAGTTATAATGTACGGTTCCTAGCGGGCGCTTGGTCGTTCGTTAGTTTTTCTTTCCTCCCAGCCACCACATACGGTAAAATCCTCATCAGGGTAGGTACGGTGGTGACTGGTGGGGTTTGAATAAATAAATAAAATAAATAACATCTCACAGCACAACAACACATTCACGCAAATAAAGCACAAGTTCATCCGAGTCAGACTTCTCTGACCACCTAGACAAGGTGACCGACTCCTAAGCTGTTACTGACCGGTAATTATCTGCTACTAAGCGTCTCCCTTGAAAGTTCCACCCATGCTCAATGTGATTAAATCCAGAGAAATCGACAGCCAATCAGTGTGTCCAGTATTCTCACTCCTCAACAGCTCTTCGAGAAAAACCGTAGAATATGGAGGGGCTTTGTGTCGTTCATAAAAAGGAGCTGAAGGCCCATAGCACCATAAAGGTAAGCACGTAAGTAAGAAAAACCTCGTTGTAATAGCGAGTTTCAGTAATTGAACCTTGCAAATCATTAATGCCTCAGCAACCAAGAACTCCGCTATTTAAAAACGAATCTTTTTATTTTGTTGGTGGGATGATTGCGTATTCTCTGTTCTCTCCATATATATTTGCTTCTAAAATCGCTCTTTATTTTGAATTTAAACGCCTCCGTAAAAGGACTAGATCCGTGGATTATTTAACCAATATGGGTGTTCTCGGCATCACATAAAGCGACTTCCCATGAGCAGATGTTAAAGGTGCACATCTAACAGGTCATGGGGCGAATCCGTAGACTAATAATAAGAGTAGACTGAGCTATGGCAACTAGTGCTGGACGATATCAAAATTTCAATACCACGATTTGGAGTTCTCCAGAAAAAAATATTTCCGATCTGTCGTTATGTTTAGGCCCATTCATTTAATATTTTACGGGGAGAGGGGGCGGAGGTAAAAAAGGACACAAATTCAATGCATATTACATAAGTAAGGTATCTGCAATAGAGAACAGTCATTGACGCTCTCGGTGATTTAATATTCCAGCCATTTTAGGGAGTAAAATTAAATAATCTAGTCATGAGGCAGATTTTGCCTTTGAAATCTTGGGAGAAGTTATTTGAAAGAGATTTTTGGTCTTTTCTATAAGGAGGTCGTGCTTTTTGTTGGGGGGGGGGGAGAATCTCGGCGAAATCGCTGGGGGGATTAGTGCCATTGCTCTTGTGCGGTTATGTATCCCTAGCTAAAGTTTCTGTATTCTAATGCCTGAAGTAGAAAACAGCTATCGGCCATTCCAGTGAATAAATATTGCCAGCAATTAATTCTAACAATAATAGCTAAAGCAGGGATGTCCACATGAGGGGAGAGAGGAGGGGACAAGGCACTAACTATACCATTGAAATTTTTAGATGTGTTATTTTGGAAGAGTGTTTAGTCTTTTTATTAGGAAATCACGTTTTTTTGGAGGGAGGGGGGGGGGCTCATAAAATTACGGGGAGGAGACGTCGCTGTTGGAGGGAGGGTTAGGCGTCCTTAGCTTAAGTTTCTGCATTCTGAAATCTACGATAGAGAACAAACATCGGCCAATAAATATTCCAGCTATCAATTCTAACTATAATATAGCTAAAGAATAATAAAAGCACCACGCGGGAGGGGGGGGGGTACAGCACATAATATACCGTGCAAAATTTTAGACAAGGTTTTTTTAAAAGGATTCTAGTTTTTCCATTAGGAATTCATGTTTCTTTTTCTTGGGAGAGGGGGCTTGTAAAACTTGTGGAAGGGCGGCAGCGCCTTTCGGCGGAGGCAGAGGCGTCCCTAACTAAAGTTTCCGGTAGAGTGTGTAGGCATAGGCAGGATCGTTATTTAGGAGCAGTCCCGTATTTAGGGTTGTCGGGGGGGGGGGTCAATCCCCCCCCCCTACTTTGAGAAATCAATGTATTAATATATTAGTGAGCGTAGTTTTTGCTGTTTTCCGACAAAATTGCATTTTGTTTACACCTTTTGCCCCCGCCTCTGGAAAAACTTGAAATGACGGGCATGTTTAGGGATTCGGGGAGGGGGGGTTGTTGCCCTCCCCCTGGCTTTGAGAGATCAATGTATTTATATGCAAGTGTTCATCGTTTTTGCTGTTTTCCGATGAAATTGCATTGTTGTATAAACTTGAAATGACGGTCCTGTGCGTAGGTATGATACACTTATTAAGAACACAGAACTAAGACACGGCAAGTTATTGCTCCTTGTTAGCTCAAAAACACTCTTTGTCAGCTTTTAACAGTTCATCAAAACGATATAATTCGGAAATATTTTTATTTTTTCACTCTTAATGCAATAAGAGGCTTAAAAAAACTTCAATGTTGTTTGAATATTGGTGTCATTACGCATGTTCTCACTTAGAGCAGAAACAAACGAAGCAGTACAAGAAATTATAATACAAGATGGGCATTATTTGCAGAGTAATTGTAGATGATGATTTTTTGACTAATGAATGATTTTTTGACAATTTCAATGAAATGATTTTTTGACATTTTCAATGAAATGATTTTTTGACATTTCCAAGACGTTATTTCTTTCATATAAATTGTAAATTTTGATGTCTTCGAAACGTTTTTTCCTAATTCGTTTCAAAAGAATGGTGAATTTCGAAAGTTCATTTTCAGAAACGTATAAAAATTAGTTCAAGAACGTTTTCTGGTAAAATTATCCATCTTGCTCTAAAAAACCGCAAGTGAAGAAGGAAGGGGGGGGGGGGGACCGATGCTATGTTTTCGTCTAGTGTAGCGCTTCTAGTTTCGGTGACACAAGGTTAATGGCACAGTCATTCACAATCAGTGACCGATTTACACACCTGGGATCCCCGGGGCATTGACAAATATGGTGTCGAATCCCCCCCCACCCCACACACACACTCATAAAAAAATTAGAGCTCTTGTTTTTAAGTTCAATACTCATTGTATTTACATGAAGGATAGATTGAGAATTAATTTTCATAAAATAAGGTTTCCTTTTGTCAGCTATTAAGCAAACCCTTTCAAGCCCATAAATTGCAGTCCCCGAACACGGATCCCTTAAAAAAAAAAAAAAAAAAAAAAAAAAAAAAAAAAAAAAAAAAAAAAAAACAGAAATTTGGGGCTCCCTTTCGTTGAGGGCCCCGGGCTCTGGCCATAAATGCCTTGCTCTAAATCAGTTCCTGTTCACAATACTTCCCTTCGTATAATTCGGTTCTTTTAATTGAGCCACCTTCAGACCAAGTCAAATATAGTCAAGTCAAATAAGCAGAATTTTACTTCTCGTTTTTTATCAGGTGCAGCTTGTGTCTGAAAGCGCACGAATGTCATGTCCGCTGCATTCAGCAGAGGGCGCTATTCATTTTATCGTTAAAAAACAATCATTTTAATTCATAGTCTGTGCACACTTTGATATGAACTACTGGTAATGAGAATATTGTGAAGAATTACTACTTACAATGGTAGTAATGAGATGCCAGTAGAAAAAAGCGTATAACGTAAAATAACGTACCGTAAAATGGGGTGCATAGGAACAGCGGGGTCAATCGGAACAAAACTTCTCGACCGTACAAAGAAATTTTTCATAAATATACTATTGGGTATTTTTCGCCGTTATTTTTTTTTTAGAAAGGTAAGATCATTGGAAGTAGGAAAAAATTACTTTTGTCAATCTGGCAACGCTACTGGCTTCTAAGGAGGGCTGCACGTGGAATGCTAGAAAACATCACATTTTCATAGGCTGCAAAACTTCATATGCAAGCAAAAACCTTCTTATATTTTAAACCTAAGAGTGGTATGTTTCAACTATACATGTATCTGAACAACAGAATACCACATTAGAATTTACATTTTTTATAAATTGTGTCATAGAAATGAAGAATTCTGAAAAATGCCATAGGAAAAAAAATGCGGGGTGAATCGAAACACTTTGTTCTGTTATTCCAATTCAAACTTATTTGAAGGTAATTGTTTGAAAAATCAAGATTCTAACTCCAATTCCTCTAATCAAGACAAGGACAAGGATTTATTAATGTTTATCCCTTCTCGTGTGCAACTAGATCTTAGAAGGACAAAAAGTTGCAGATTTCAAAAGATTTTTTCTCCAGCAGACTTCTTTTTACATAAAATACGAGGGGGAAAGTCATATAGACTATATAGCAAAAGGCCAGCACACAGAAAGTGATGAATAAGCGAAAAGATCTTTCAGGACAAGCCCCGAAACCCAGGGATTTTAAGAAATTAAAGAAAAGGCAGAGTTCATCCCAGAAGATGCTATGAAAAAACATAAGCCAAGTCACAATTGCTAGTTTTAAGGACAAATACATATTTGTGGAAGACATGAGTGACTTCCATTCATGTTAAATCTTTGCAATTCAATTCAAAAGCATTTCTTGAAATTACTTTTCATTTTTCATAAGTTCAGAATTCCCAAGCAGCACAAAGGCGTTCAAAACACGTTCTGCAACACATACAGAGCGCACCAGCCGGCACGTTCAAAACACGTTCTCGCAGCACGTGTTGTCAACGTCTATGTGTCTCATCGATCGATGGTAATATGACACGTCGAAATCTGGTGTTGACCACCTTTTTTTTGTCCCAGTTATGAACGTGGAATGATAGGTTATATTTAGTTTCTGGAAATACGTTTGTTTTCAGTGCTCCCCAGCTGAAAAAGTATACTGCGTATACCCCCAGCAGCACCAGAACGTTCAAATTTGGTGCAAAAATGGTGTTATTGGTCAAATAACGGTGCTAAGTGTCACTTGAACGTTATATTCGACGTGCAAAAACAGTAATATTATCACGGTGTCATTTCAGTGCTTAAAGAACGTGATATTTGACGTGCAAAAACAGTAATATTATCACGGTGTCATTTCAGTGCTTAAGGAACGTGATATTCGACGTGCAAAAACAGTAATATTATCACGGTGTCATTTCAGTGCTTAAAGAACGTGATATTCGACGTGCAAAAACAGTAGTATTATCACGGTGTCATTTCAGTGCTTAAAGAACGTGATATTTGACGTGCAAAAACAGTAATATTATCACGGTGTCATTTCAGTGCTTAAGGAACGTGATATTTGACGTGCAAAAACAGTAATATTATCACGGTGTCATTTCAGTGCTTAAGGAACGTGATATTTGACGTGCAAAAACAGTAATATTATCCAGGGCTGCGGAGTAGGAGTCGAAGAGTCGGAGTCGGACTGATTTTGGACTAAAGGAGTCGGAGTTGCTGAAAAACATGTCGACTCCGACTCCGACTCCAACCACCTCCGATTTCGATGAAATTTTATGGTGGTGAAAACATGTCTTTGAAACTAACAGATACAAATTTTCAGCGTCCAATATCCAAATCCTAAGCATCTAGGATCATTAAAAAGGGCTTCAAAATGGCGGGTCTGCTTTGTGAAACGAATTGCTATGTATGGGCTTATGCAACATAATAAAAAATATTTGCAGCAAAAATGCATTGTGTTAAAATAAAATCTGCCCATTTAACAAGAAAAGGATTAGTTTTGTACGGAGTCAAATGACAAGAGCGGCACTTGTCATTTGCTCTGGAGAAAATGAACATTTTGGGAGGTCACAGTGATCTCCGAGAATTGAGGTAAATGTGGTGAAATTACCTGCGAGAATTCATGACCAAATTGAACTTTTTGAGAGGTCACAATGACCTCCCATGACCTCCAACTGGGATACCCCAGCTTGCTCCCCCCCCCCTAAAGTGAGGCCTGGCTACGACCATGAATAAAAACGAAACTTTTAAAAATGGACTTAATATTTCAACCTTTGTTTAGAGTTTTTCCCTCTTCACATTTGGGAAACAAAATAAATAATTTTAAAAAAAGCAGGAGTCGGGAGTCGGAGTCGGAGGCGACCATTTTTGCTCCGACTCTGCAGCCCTGATATTATCACGGTGTCATTTCAGTGCTTAAGGAGGTGCTTAATTTCTCAGAATTGAGGTCGTGAATTGCTGCTTTTTAGAAAGGGAAGAGGAATCATATCTGCAGAAACTTTAAGTTTTATCCTTAACAACTCTTTCTCCCAAGATCCTAATCAGATTTGCATGCATTTCAGTAAAAAAGCATTACATTCATACTAATAAAATTATATGATTTACGCCCTTAGTCTTTCATAGATGGCGCCTCCTGCAAAAAAAATTTCCATTTAAAGTATTATTTTTCTCTCTCGTTGAGATCGAGTAGCGTATAGTGGTTAGCGACTCCTGCTGTAGTCGCAAGGGACCCGCGTTCGAATCCCGCGGAGTGAATATATTAAATTCAAAGTAATTAAATAATAAATAGTTAAATTAAATAAATAAAGTAATTAAATAATAAATAGTTAAATTAAATAAATAAAGTAATTAAATAATTAAAAGCAAGATGGCGACGATCATGGATCAAAAATGGTGGATCAAAAATGACGTCACGGTTAAAACACGTCGCAGCCACCGGATAGTGGGGTACTTTTTCAGCTGGGGAGCACTGAAAACAAACGTATTTCCAGAACCTAAATATAACCTATCATTCCACGTTCAAATCTGGGACAAAAAAAGGTGGTCAACACCAGATTTCGACGTGTCATATTACCATCGATCGATGAGCCACATAGACGTTGACAACACGTGCTGCGAGAACGTGTTTTGAACGTGCCGGCTGGTGCGCTCTGTACGTGTTGCAGAACGTGTTTTGAACGCCTTTGTGCTGCTTGGGACCCCACTATCCGGTGGCCGCGACGTGTTTTAACCGTGACGTCATTTTTGATCCACCATTTTTGATCCATGATCGTCGCCATCTTGCTTTTAATTATTTAATTACTTTATTTATTTAATTTAACTATTTATTATTTAATTACTTTGAATTTAATATATTCACTCCGCGGGATTCGAACGCGGGTCCCTTGCGACTACAGCAGGAGTCGCTAACCACTATACGCCACTCGATCTCAACGAGGGAGAAAAATAATACTTTAAATGGAAATTTTTTTGCAGGAGGCGCCATCTATGAAAGACTAAGGGCGTAAATCATATAATTTTATTAGTATGAATGTAATGCTTTTTTACTGAAATGCATGCAAATCTGATTAGGATCTTGGGAGAAAGAGTTGTTAAGGATAAAACTTTAAGTTTCTGCAGATATGATTCCTCTTCCCTTTCTAAAAAGCAGCAATTCACGACCTCAATTCTAAGAAATTAAGCACGTCCTTAAGCACTGAAATGACACCGTGATAATATCAGGGCTGCAGAGTCGGAGCAAAAATGGTCGACTCCGACTCCGACTCCCGACTCCTGCTTTTTTTTAAATTATTTATTTTTTTTCCCAAATGTGAAGAGGGAAAAACCCTAAACAAAGGTTGAAATATTAAGTCCATTTTTAAAAGTTTCGTTTTTATTCATGGTCGTAGCCAGGCCTCACTTTAGGGGGGGGGAGCAAGCTGGGGTATCCCAGTTGGAGGTCATTGTGACCTCTCAAAAAGTTCAATTTGGTCATGAATTCTCGCAGGTAATTTCACCACATTTACCTCAATTCTCGGAGATCACTGTGACCTCCCAAAATGTTCATTTTCTCCAGAGCAAATGACAAGTGCCGCTCTTGTCATTTGACTCCGTACAAAACTAATCCTTTTCTTGTTAAATGGCCAGATTTTATTTTAACACAATGCATTTTTGCTACAAATATTTTTTATTATCTTGCATAAGCCCATACATAGCAATTCGTTTCACAAAGCAGACCCGCCATTTTGAAGCCCTTTTTAATGATCCTAGATGCTTAGGATTTGGATATTGGATGCTGAAAATTTGTATCTGTTAGTTTCAAAGACATGTTTTCACCACCATAAAATTTCATCGAAATCGGAAGTGGTTGGAGTCAGAGTCGGAGTCGACATGTTTTTCAGCGACTCCAGCTCCGACTCCTTTAGTCCAAAATCAGTCCGACCCGACTCTTCGACTCCGACGCCCTGGATAATATTACTGTTTTTGCACGTCAAATATCACGTTCCTTAAGCACTGAAATGACACCGTGATAATATTACTGTTTTTGCACGTCAAATATCACGTTCCGTAAGCACTGAAATGACACCGTGATAATATTACTGTTTTTGCACGTCAAATATCACGTTCCTTAAGCACTGAAATGACACCGTGATAATATTACTGTTTTTGCACGTCAAATATCACGTTCCTTAAGCACTGAAATGACACCGTGATAATATTACTGTTTTTGCACGTCAAATATCACGTTCCTTAAGCACCGAAATGACACCGTGAAAATATTACTGTTTTTGCACGTCAAATATCACGTTCTTTAAGCACTGAAATGACACCGTGATAATATTACTGTTTTTGCACGTCGAATATAACGTTCAAGGGACACTTAGCACCGTTATTTGACCAATAACACCATTTTTGCACCAAATTTGAACGTTCTGGTGCTGCTGGGGATTATTTTGAATTTTGACAAATTACAAACGTTTACTGGTATTGAAATTATACTTTTATTTGACAGTAATTATCTGTTCTTATTCTCCCCCATCAATATTACTCATGTTTGTGAGACCTATTACAGGTTAAATGGAAAAAAATAAAAATTTTAATTTGTGTTCCGATTGACCCCTATCAGCGGGGTGATTCGGAACACCCATAATTTCCTATATATTTTAATAATAACTGTTCAAAATGTTTTGTCTTTACTTGGAATATCAAAAGTAGAGCAAGACCGAAGTTTTTAACCAGAAAATCAAATTAAAAAAAATCTTTTAACTGCTTTTTTTTACAATCAAAGCTGAAAAGTGTTCCGATTCACCCCATTTTACGGTATTTTAAAATTAATTCACATTTGACTTATTCCTGAAAATTCATCATTCAATGGAGGTAAGTGAATTTTGATTCTTTTTCGCTTACTCTGAATCAAATGTAAAGCGTTTGTTTTGAGTTAATATATATATCAGAGTGATTCCATACCAACTCACCGAATGGGGGTCGCACGACCGACTCGGATTTTCTTTTAATTTGGCACACATGATGATCATATAGAGGCAGGGAAAAGTCCAAATTGTTAGGTTCCTGCTCCACTTATTTTCTGAGAGACATGCCCTCAAAGTTTGTCCGCCACGTCAAAATACTAAAAAAGTGATGTTATTTAATCATTTTTTATAAAAAATCGTACTCATGCAAAATAAAAGTGTTAGATATCTATGGAAACTAGTTACTCCAGGCATTCCGAAAAAAAACTAGAACTTCATAATGAAAATTGCCAAGGTACAGGGCTCTTTGAAGTTGTCACCACAAAAACTTGATATTGCAGACTTTGCTAAAATTGAGTCATTTATTACAAAAAAAGGCAAACAAAACCAAAGGTTTTCTCACTTTCTGGTAGTGTACAGGTCCTCCCTGTAAATTGCTACGCAATAAATTTTTTGGGTTTCTCACTCCTTCTTGGAAATATTTTAGCTTAAAGATAAGCCATAAGGTAAAAAATGCGTTTTTGGCCATCTTGGCAGCCATTTTTCTCATAAAGGGGGAGCAGTAGAAACTGTATTTTTTTTTTAAACAAGCCACTGATATGTTAGTTATTCACAGGAAAAGAGTTTACTTTTGGTTATTTCTCCCATTAAGAGATATCCTGCTGACAGTATATGCATGTTTTTCGCGACGACCATATGCTTTTGTTCCCCCTCTCATGGACTTAAAATTAATTAAACCAAAAAATAATGATATATTTATTAATAGCTGTATTATCTACCCAATATGTCATGAAGTTTAATTTATTAAATCATTGAACAATAAATTAGATAATTGATGAAAACAAGAAATAGTATTTCTCTGATGCCCGAATATTATGCATTCATAATTATAAAGCACTAAATACTTTCTTGAGAAATTAATTAACATAAAGGCGCTCTAAATATTTATATTATAAGCAATACCCAATCTTGTGATTGGGATACTCCTGTTTTTATTGAAGAATTTCTTGAATATCACATGAATATCAGGAAAATAAATGAGGTCTTTTCGTTTGATGTAGGATATTTTATGACAAATTTCATTTGATGGGCTGCTAACTGAGCATGGTGATAAAGAGCTATTAATTTCAGCATCGAATTCCATTTTATCTTATTAACAGTTAAATATATACAAAATGATTAAATAAATAATTTTATATAAAGCCATGCTTGAAGAATTAAAATTAGTGCAACTAATTTATTCCCATACTGATCTTTACAAAACTGACATGTGTTGAGCGCTGATAAGAACTGAAAAGGATAAGTTTACTCACTAAAATACTAGTTCACAGATACTATAAAGCGTACATTCTATTTTCTACAAAATAATACGGCAACAGAGAACAAGGGTATAAAGGGGTAGGTACTAAAGAATTTCTTGAAAAATCAATTAAAATAAAGGAGCTTCGAATATTTATCTCATAGGCAATACTCAATCTTGTGATTGGATGTTCCTGATTGGTGGCTATAAACAGGAGGATACCCTTGTTCTTTGTTGCAGTATTATTTTGTAGAAAATGTATGCTTTATAGTATCTGCGAACTAATATTTTAGTGAGTAAACTTTTTCTTGTCAGTTCTTATCAGTACTCAACGCATGTCAATTTTGTAAAGATCAGTATGGGAATAAATTAGTTGCACTAATTTTAATTCTTCAAGCATGGCTTTATATTAAATTATTTATTTAATTATTTTGTAAATATTTAACTGTTAATAAGGTAAAATGGAATTCGGTGCTGAAATTAATAGCTCTTTATCACCATGCTCAGTTAGTAGCCCATCAAATGAAATTTGTCATAAAATATCCTACATCAAACGAAAAGACCTCATTTATTTTCCTGATATTCATGTGATATTCAAGAAATTCTTCAATTAAAAACAGGAGTATCCCAATCACAAGATTGGGTATTGCTTATAATATAAATATTTAGAGCTCCTTTATGTTAATTAATTTCTCAAGAAAGTATTTAGTGCTTTATAATTATGAATGCATAATGCTCAGGCATCAGAGAAATACTATTTCTTGTTTTCATCAATTATCTAGTTTATTGTTCAATGATTTAATAAATTACATTTAATGACATATTGGGTAGATAATACAGCTATTAATAAATATATCATTATTTTTTGGTTTAATTAATTTTAAGTCCATGAGAGGGGGAACAAAAGCATATGGTCGTCGCGAAAAACATGCATATACTGTCAGCAGGATATCTCTTAATGGGAGAAATAACCAAAAGTAAACTCTTTTCCTGTGAATAGCGAACATATCAGTGGCTTGTTTTCAAAAAAAGTTAAAGTTTCTACTGCTCCCCCTTTATGAGAAAAATGGCTGCCAAGATGGCCAAAAACGCATTTTTTGCCTTATGGCTTATCTTTAAGCTAAAATATTTCCAAGAAGGAGTGAGAAATCAAAGTTATGCATTGTGTAACCATTTATAGTAAACATCTGTACACTACCAGAAAGTGAGTAAACCTTTGGTTATGTCTTCATTTTTTTTTGGAATAAATTCCTCAATTTTAACAAAATCGGGAAAATCAAATTTTTGTGATGGCAACTTCTAAGAGTGCTGTACCTTAACATTTTCCGTTACAAACATTGCCATATTTTTTTTTCTGAATGCCAGGAGTAGCTAGTTTCCGTACCGTAAAATGGGGTGCATAGGAACAGCGGGGTCAATCGGAACAAAACTTCTCGACCGTACAAAGAAATTCTTCATAAATATACTATTGGGTATTTTTCGCCGTTAATTTTTTTTTAGAAAGGTAAGATCATTGGAAGTAGGAAAAAATTACTTTTGTCAATCTGGCAACGCTACTGGCTTCTAAGGAGGGCTGCACGTGGAATGCTAGAAAACATCACATTTTCATAGGCTGCAAAACTTCATATGCAAGCAAAAACCTTCTTATATTTTAAACCTAAGAGTGGTATGTTTCAACTATACATGTATCTGAACAACAGAATACCACATTAGAATTTACATTTTTTATAAATTGTGTCATAGAAATGAAGAATTCTGAAAAATGCCATAGGAAAAAAAATGCGGGGTGAATCGAAACACTTTGTTCTGTTATTCCAATTCAAACTTATTTGAAGGTAATTGTTTGAAAAATCAAGATTCTAACTCCAATTCCTCTAATCAAGACAAGGACAAGGATTTATTAATGTTTATCCCTTCTCGTGTGCAACTAGATCTTAGAAGGACAAAAAGTTGCAGATTTCAAAAGATTTTTTCTCCAGCAGACTTCTTTTTACATAAAATGCGAGGGGGAAAGTCATATAGACTATATAGCAAAAGGCCAGCACACAGAAAGTAATGAATAAGCGAAAAGATCTTTCAGGACAAGCCCCGAAACCCAGGGATTTTAAGAAATTAAAGAAAAGGCAGAGTTCATCCCAGAAGATGCTATGAAAAAACATAAGCCAAGTCACAATTGCTAGTTTTAAGGACAAGTACATATTTGTGGAAGACATGAGTGACTTCCATTCATGTTAAATCTTTGCAATTCAATTCAAAAGCATTTCTTGAAATTACTTTTCATTTTTCATAAGTTCAGAATTATTTTGAATTTGACAAATTACAAACGTTTACTGGTATTGAAATTATACTTTTATTTGACAGTAATTATCTGTTCTTATTCTCCCCCATCAATATTACTCATGTTTGTGAGACCTATTACAGGTTAAATGGAAAAAAATAAAAATTTTAATTTGTGTTCCGATTGACCCCTATCAGCGGGGTGATTCGGAACACCCATAATTTCCTATATATTTTAATAATAACTGTTCAAAATGTTTTGTCTTTACTTGGAATATCAAAAGTAAAGCAAGACCGAAGTTTTTAACCAGAAAATCAAATTAAAAAAAAATCTTTTAACTGCTTTTTTTACAATCAAAGCTGAAAAGTGTTCCGATTCACCCTATTTTACGGTAGATATCAAACACTTTCATATTGCATGAGTAGAAATTTTAAGAAAAAAATATTAAAAAACATCAATTTTTTGGTATTTTGAAGGTCCGGACAAACTTCGAGAACCCATATCTCGGGAAATAAGTGGAGCAGGTAACTTTCCTTTTGGGCTTTTTCAAACCTCTATACCATCAATCTGTGTACCAAATTAAAAAAAATCCGAGTCGGTCGTGCGACCAACTTCTTTTTTTTTTTTTTTTTCGGTGAGTTGGTATGGAATCGCTCATCAAGTTTTAGGCCCGTCATTTCAAGATTTTCAGCGGTCGAGTCAAAGGGTACATACTCACAATACATATTATATGGAAAGATTGCAAGAACCGTCCCCTCATGTAAGTACAAATATTATTTTCTCAAAGCCGGAGGAATCTGCCCTATCAGACTGCGTTCCGTTTAACCCATTTATGCCCAATTTTTTTTAAACAATTTTTTTCAATTTTTATCTGCTTAAAACTCTTACTTGGAATGATTTACATTCATTTTAGGCTTAAAATAGTTCGCCATTGACATATTTATTAATTTTTTAACGTCCTGTTTATAGGATATTCTGCAGATATGTGAGTAAAATACGACCTTACTTGACTTTACTTTTGCAAAGTAACATTATAGAACGCATCTGTGATCAATTTTAAGCAAATCATTTTAAAATAGTTTAATTTTATGAAAAAAAGGGTCGCAAAAAAAAAAAAACTTACTTTCTGTGGCTACCCATGCTGGATCGTTGCTTGACTGATACTGTCGTCCCCGCTTAATTGGGTAACGGATAAACGAATACCCCGCTTATACGAATAAAACCGCCCGGAACCGAACCTTTCCCCATAGACACAATGTTGAGTATCCCCGCTTAATCGAATAATTTCCCCGGATAATCAAATAATATTTGTCAGCTTTTGAAAAAATTTTTGCTAAAAAAATGTCGAATAAACTTAAAGTGTTCTCACAAGACCTTGAGCAAGTAAACCACAATTGTGGTTTGTTTCAAAAAATAAAAGTGAAAGGCTGAAAAACAAATTTTTGTATCACAAGTTGTAAGTTACTTTTTTGTGATTTGCATATGACCGTACACTATTTATGCTCAATTATTATACTATTTTGCTGTTTACTTTGCTTATTTCAGAATCTTTTTACCAATGGCATTAATTATTTCCTTTATATAGCTGTTTCTTTGTTATTATTACGTTTTGAGACAAAAGTTGTTAAAATGGAAAGGTTAAAAAAAAAAAAAAAATCCCCGCTTAATCAAATACCCCCGCTTAATCGAATAAAATTTCTTAGAACCTACAGTATTCGTTTAAGCGGGGCCGACAGTATGTCTGAAAATAGCTGTCAATAAATAAACTCTGATGTCCAAATAGTGGCTCTAACCGGTTTTCTCAAGAAGGACGATTTAACTTGGGAAAAACAGCTTTAGTAAAATATATACCCATTACAGGCTTTTGTATGCAGTAACTAACAAGCGTCCCGTTTTTAGGACACTAGGCATAAATTGGTTAACACCAAGGCAAGGCTGATGAATAATTCCAACTTTCCAACTTTGTTGATGGACGAAACAGCACCTATAGAGTGCTTCTTTTGTAAAAATGTTAAATTTATTTTGTTATAAAAAATGTGCTGAACGTAACATTTAAGTGGTTGTTCTCTTTCGTTACTTATTATGGAAGTCACACACCCCAGTAAATGAACAGTTCGTATATCAAACTTATTTATTAATGGACATCGAGGTTAAATTTAAATTGCAATTTGAGTGGTATTTACGTTCGTCTAAAGACCTCATTTGCTATCCCATTTGTCTGAAAGTACTATAAAATATTATTACTGATGAATATTTCTGAAGAGCTTTAATTATCCTGAATACGCCATTCTGAGTTTTTACGCTTCCAAACATATGTAAATCTGATGTTACCAAACCTATGTCTTGTGATAGTTCAAAAATAAGAAAGGAAAAGATTGTAATCTCATGGAGACTTCTGATGCCTTCCTATGTTAGAAAATTAAATTTTTGTTTGCGAAGAAAGTTAGTCTATCATTTCTATTTTTTCATCCTTCAGGGTTTTATTTTTAAGTCTTGTTATTTAAATACTGCTTTCATATGTTTTACGTGCTATGTATGTCTCAACCCATTCTTAATAGTAGTAATTTGTTGACAAAATGTAGCTGATTTTTAGGATACTTTAGCGATATCCCACTATACCCCATGCCTTGTCCTACTGTGTCCCGACATGAGGTAAAATGGGACAAGTTGAGCGCCCTTCGAAAATCGATTTCTTAAACATGAATGTAATGAGGAAACATTTTGGGAAAAAAAACTGATAGCTAAAGGGTTTTTTAATCATGTTCCGCAATTGAAGTTTGTTTAGATCTAAAATTAAAGAACTTATAACAAAAGAAATGAAAACTGTTTCTTTGTACCCCGCTCTCCCCTACATTTGTTTATTTACTGCAGTGGTTTCAAACCTTTTGCACATCGCGACCTCCTTTTTTGATAGTTCAACAGCCATTGACCCCATAAGTGTATCCTCTATATGTTATTGATATGCACTTTGCCCCATAGTTTACATGTAAACGCAAACTGTTTGGGTAACTTCATTTATGCGTCATGATGCGTGTAACGCAATTATTACAGAAATTAGAAAAATATTGCTTGCTTGTAACTTTTAATATATTGTCGTCCCCGCTTAATCGGGTAACGGATAAACGAATACCCCGCTTTTACAAATAAAACATCTTGGAACCGTGCCATGGACGCAATGTTAAAGGTCCCCGCTTAAACAAGTACCCCACTTAATCGAATAATATTTCATGGAACTGACAGTATTCGTTTAAGCGGGGCCGACAGTATTTCCACTCTTTTAAAACTGTTGAACTCAATACTCGTTATCTTATCAATCACATCTTGATAGTAAATATGAAAAACACGAGTGAATCATCAAACTTTTCAAATTTACGAAAAGTAATATACATAATACAATTAACTATTAATAAAAAAAGCACAAAATGATAACTTTTTAAACAAATTTTTAAATCAAATAAACTGGTGGAAAAAAAAATCCCAGCACCAAGAAAAAATTACGGTAGAGTAATGAAATTTGGATAATGCAATTGCCTAGTTAACATGTTTAATTGATTAAATGTGCAAGATCACTGGCTAATTAAAGCTCGAGAAATTGCCGTGCAAATGTGAAATTATGTTAATTTAATAGAGGGTGTAACCTCCAAAATTTTGAAGGCAAGCCTGCAAGCGTGAATGCATTATGTCATACAGGTGCCAAATGTCACTTTGTGGTATGGAGTGCCATGCTTTTTACACTTGTTGTGTCAATACTAGGACCGTCATTGCTGACTGTGGATGATGCTCGAGGTGCCAGCCAATATCCCAGACGTTATCAATTGGAGACAGACCTGGTGATTTTGCAGGTCATGGTAACATGTCAGACCTCTGTAGAGCACATTGCGTTACAGCAGCTGTGTGAGGGCGATTGTTATCATGTTGGAAAACTCCCCTTTGAATGCTACTCATGAAGGGCTGTACTACTGGTTAAATTACCAGACTGGCGACAAATTTTCAGTCAGTGAGTTTGGGATAACCACAAGAGTGTCACTGCTGTCGTAGGAAATTGCTCCAGAGACCATGACTCCAGGTGTGGGTCCCGTGTGCCTAGGCCGTAGACCGCTTGGATGCAGGCGATCCCCTGGCCACCTTCTAACCAATATACAGCCACAACTGACACTAAGGCAGAATCTGTTTTCTTCAAAAATTACAACAGAGCTCCACTGCGACCTCCAGTGAGCTCTGTCTTGGCACCACTGCCGTCGGAAACGGCAATGGTTTGCAGTCAATGGAATACCGGCTACAGGCTCCCTGGCTCGGAGCTGTCCTTGAAGTAAACAGTTTCTTATCGTTCCTTGGGTCACGACGGTACTAACTGCAGCTCGAATGTCAGCCGCAGATGCAGTACGATGCGCCGCAGCCGTACTCAAGATTCGGTGATCTTCCTTCTCAGTCATACCACGTGGCAGCTCAGAACTCGATCTTCTTGAGGTAGTACCATTCTTTGACCATAGCTTCCAATAATCATGTATGGTGGAAACATTCCCACCTAAGTTTTCCTGCAATATCGCGAAATGAAAATCCACCTTCTCGTAGCCAAATTGTACGACCTCGTTCAAACTCGGTGAGCTGTTGATAATGGCTTCTTCGTCTTCTTAAAGGTAATCCTGGCTAACATGAACGCAATTCGTCAAATTTCACGGAAAAATAACTCACGAGCTTCACAATACGCTTTTAAAACAAGCCTTATTTGCATGTTCTGAGTGACGCCAGCTGCGCCACACTTATGCGCGGAGCGCGAAATTTCAATCGATGCCATCTTTCACTTGTATAAACACGCCTGCCAAATTTCGTTTATCTAACCAACGCCTCCTAAATACTAAATGCCTAGTACATTTGCTTCGCTACCGTCGAGATGGGTTCCACTTGAAACGCCACCTTGTGGCAATCCGATAATGCCGTTGTTAATTTTTGATTGGTTAAATTTAAATTCAGAAATGAACCAATTGTTAATTTTTCGAAGAAATCCTGTAGATGGCAGTGCTTTGTGAACCAAGGGCATTTTGGAGCTATTGGCAATGGATCCAAACAATATTCGAATTAAATTTTTTGATTGGTTGATTTTTAAATTTAAATTTTGAAATGAACCAATCGTTAATTTCTCTTTCTCGAAGAACTCCGGTAGATGGCAGTGTATCGTGAACCAAGGACGAAATTTTGCTCTGTGCTAAAAACCAGAAAGTTGCAGGCATTTAGTATTTAGGAGGCGTTGATCTAACACAAGTCTTTCTTGGTGTTGGGATTTTTTTTTCCGCCAGTGTAATATTTTTATTTGTAAAATTACTCGCAATTAGCATCACTGCAAAAAGGAAAATAAAACTGATGCTATTTTGTTTCTTATGTCATTCTTTCAAAACTAATACTATACACATTTCAAAAGTGGAAATAATGAAGTGAATGATCGCATGAAAAATACTTCACAACCCAATTTGGGGGGTCGCAATGCACATGTTGCGAACCACTGATTTACTGTATTCCTGTTATCATTTTTTATTTAAACCCCACAAGAAACCTGAAGCAAAACTGTGAAGGTTCTCCCAGTTTTTTTTTTTTTTTAATCTCAAATGACACTGTTTTTAACGGTATTATGAAGGCCTGAAAATGAAACGGTGCTTGAGTATTTATTTATTGGTCAAACTACCACGCATTGTACGGGCAAGAATTATTCTGCCCTTGAAAATAGATAATCGACCCGTGGACAGTCAGTATCCAGAAGTCGGCCATAATGACATCAAGTTCCTTAGAGATAAAATGTATCCAGTTCAAAATGAACAGTCATATTTGCATGTTCAGTTACTTTTCAAGTAATTACTGAAAAGCGGTAAAAATCAAAATTTAGATTTTTTTTTTGTGGTCACTAGTGGCGAGTAGAAGCAAATTTATTAGTCATCATTTATTAGTCACTCACTATTTTGTTTCCTAATCGACGGTTTTTTTTTTTTTTTTTTTTGTAAATGAAACAATGTAACTAAGCAACAAATTAGTTTTTAAAATTGCAATTATAAAAGCACAAAAATTATCAGTTTGAATACATGTTAATGTAACCTATTAGAGGTATTAACATTAATTAATAACCCAAGGTGGAGGTTGAGAAGGAGCCAATGCCGCCACTGGGTTGCGAATGATACTGAGATTTTTAGTCTCTACGTGGTGATGGCGACTTGGTTAAGCGCAATGTTTTATTTTAAACCAAGAGTTCTCAAAGTTTTTCAGCATATCGCCCTTTAAAGAGATTGATTGACTCCTATCGCCTTTTCTCCCTTTCTACCTAAAAAATAAATAAATAAATCTCTACTAATAATAAAGCTGAAGGTGGATCTGTCTTACTTTCCTTCTTTCCTTCTTTCTGTCTGTCTGTTATGGGCGTACGCCTTAACCGTTCGGTCGATTTTCATGAAATTTGGCCCAAAATTAGTTTGTAGCATGAGGTTATGCACTACGAAGCGTTTTTTCGAAAATTCTATTTCGTTCTTTTTCTATTATAATTCTTAGCCAAAATTCGATAAAATGGGGAAGAAATATTTCATACACATTTTCAAGTTTTATGTCATTTAAAAGCTTGAAATTTTCTGCGAAAAAGGATGTCAGTTTGAAGTTTCTACGAGCATTAGAAGAGCTGTAATAATTGTTTTTGGAATCCCGGAAAGTCAAGGCTTACCTTCAGTAAAGCAAGTCAAACGATTCTAAAATGGTTGAGCTCGAGAATAAAATTTGTTTGAAAATGGAGATGAAATGAATTATTTTATCAACGGAAATTAACTTTTCATGTTGTTGCCATGGTTACGTTTTCATACCTTTTTTTGTTTCGTTCTTTTTCCAGCGTTGCCAGACGTAGTATTTTTTCGGCCCAAATAAGGAGCGTAGCATTTTTGTAGTATTTTTCTGGCAATAATTTTCTATTTCCAATATATTTTAATGACTTAATTAAAAGATTTAGCGGATTTTTTTTTTTTTTTTTCATTTTCATAGATTTTGCATTTCAGCTATATTGATTTTGGCAACGTTTGGAAACAGTAGTATTATGTAGTATTTTTTTAGAGGAGGCATAGTATCTTTCTGTTTCAATTCTCTGGCAACCCCGTCTTTTTCCCTTAATAATTTCCAAAATGTATTTGTTCTCGTAGCAATCCAAACTCCTAGCCTTATTAAAATGATTTATTTAGCGGTGAAAATGTGCTTTGGGACCCTGCTTGGCGCATTTTCAAAAAGTCACCAACTGGCGCGTTTTAGCATGTTGTCTCGCGGAGTTGAAAGCTCCGAGAGAAACTACGCAAAATCGCCAGAGTTACCACTCTTGGCGCGCCTATCGCCCATTTAGTGAGAAAAGGGTACCCAAAGAACAGATTGACCAAATATCGTATAAATTGCGATATTGCAGCGTTCTTTTTTCAGTGTTTCATTTCGGAAAATGTATCGTTTTGTTTTTAAAGCTAGGAAAGAAAATTTTCTTCTTCTTTTAAACTTTGGTAAGATTTTTGCTGATTTCTGTAAGCAACAAAATTGTTTTTATTTTCTCTTTTGGCTTATTTTAATGATTTTGAGGAATAATAGTTAAATTGTAACTAAAATAGAGTATTTTTTTTCCCATACCAATTATTTAACAAATGAACTTTTAATTTTATGCTACGGGTAAAACCGTGCGGGTACCACTAGTAAATAAATAAATTGGCGCTATTGAACATCGATATAATTGTCAAATTTTAGTTTTAAACAAACGTTCATTTTTAAGCAATAAAATTCAATCACCTTTAAACTAAAAAAAAATAATAATAAATAAATAAAAATACCCTTTTTCCTTTTTTTTCTTACTTTTACAAACCGTACTGAGCTGTTTGAATGGAAATACTTAACCATGATCATTGACGTACTTTTCAAAAACAGTTAGAAGCGCATTTTTTTATGAAATTATTTTCAGTTTTAAGTTGAAGTTTGGGGGAATCAAAATCACTGACATTTTAAACGTAAAAACAGGGGAAAAAATA
Source organism: Uloborus plumipes (assembly GCA_038373865.1). Taxonomy (NCBI): domain Eukaryota; kingdom Metazoa; phylum Arthropoda; class Arachnida; order Araneae; family Uloboridae; genus Uloborus; species Uloborus plumipes. The sequence continues at coordinate 533 of JAXGGA010009251.1, read as the reverse complement.
AAGTTTTAATTGGCAATGAATGATGATATAATTCCTTAATATTCAGCCAGAAAATGCGAGAAGGAAACTTCTGAACTTTAATTTGCTTCTTTTTTAGTTTCTGATTTAGTTTTATCTGTACTCTGAACAACTGATTTTGTATGCGATTTAAATTTCGATTTTTTATGACTTTTTATTTTTATTATTTAATCGCTTCTTTAGAGGCAATTGGATCTAAGTTGGGGAACCACTGTTTCAAACTACTAAGAGACTTTGTTATTGTATCTGACTTCAGGATATTTTGTAACCACCACCCCTACCCCATTCAACTAGACAAACCAACCAACTTCTGCATAAATATATTTTCGAGAAACATGAAAGTTTCGGGCTATTTTAAAAAATAACTTTGAATACTTTATGTGCAATAAAACTGCTTGAACGTTATTCTGTTTTGCTACTACATTTTTAGAAATAGTGGAAATTTACTCAATTTCCAGTTCCTAGGATTCTAAGGTATAAATAGTAACTTCCCAGACTTTATTTTGGCATGAACA